>JAVYIG010004641.1:0-75000 GCA_035222895.1 Strongylocentrotus droebachiensis
TCCCATTCATATAAGGATGAAATAATGACTTTGCCTTGAAGCCTAGTCCTTGCCTCCTCAAGTTTTTGTCTCTCTGTCCCTCTCTCTCTCTTTCTGCACCTTTCACTGCCTCTCTCAGTGCCTATCGTCTATCTCTCTCTCTCTCTCCCTCTCTCTCTCTCTCTCCCTCTTTTGCTCCCCTCTCTCTAACTCTTTCACGCTGCCTTTTCCAGTGCCTCACTTCCGTCTGTCTGTCTGTCTCTCTCTCTGTCTCTTTTTTCCCCTCCCTCTTCTCCTCAATTTCTTTATCTCTCTTTCACGCACTCTGTCTTTCCCTCTTCTTTTCTGCCTCTCTCTCTCTCTCTCTTCTATCTCTCTCTCCCTCTCTCTCTCTCTCCCTCTCTCTCTCTCTCCCTCTCTCTCTCTCTCTCTCTCTCCCTCTCTCACTCCCTCTCTCTCTCCCCCTCTCTCTCTCTCTCTCCCTCTCTCTCTCTCTCTTCTATAGATCTCTCTCACCCACCTATCTCTAATTCTCTGTGCCCCCCTCTCTCTCCCTGTCTCTCTCATACACACATACACACACTCTCTTGCTCTCTACCTTCATATTCAGCTTTCCATACTTCACACTTTCCCCTTCTCATTTGATTAGATTACATAACTTTAAAGAGAAGGTTGAGTTCCGGGAAGGGGTGAAAAATAATTTGTGAGCGTTATTATTGTTATTATGCAAATGTGGAAGAGCATCGGATTAAAAATGTTCTGTGAAAAGCATGGCTCTTTATTTGCCTTAATATTCTAAATATGGCATACATAAACAGGAAAGAAATCGGAAGGATTTTTATGCCACATGTTTGTGTAGTCCCATATACATCTTTCTGTGTACAGTACTTGTAACTTTACAAACTCTGGGCAAAATTCCTTATCATTTTGATGATTCCAGAACGTTGCAGTACACACCAATACTTATATGCTAGATGATCAACCTTTTCTGATCGATTCTACACCGTTTCTTTCACGATGCAATCGCATAACCAGAACTCAACTTTATCTTTAAGGCATATTATCCAATCTGTGATAATTGGGTGTGCGAGGCCATTCATATCATCACACTCCACTGTGACTACATTTCATTAGGCTTGTAGCGAAAGCAATTTATATCATTTCCCCGAGGGTCCAATCATTTTGTTTTTTAATAGCATGAAATGGTTTTTAAACACAGTTTCAATAGCATAGAATTTATGCACGTGTAGTTTCTTCCACATTCACCTAAAGCTACTTTTAAAGAACTTGAAAATCTTGAGAATCAAATTGTTATTTTAATTTTTACTTTTTGAGTCAATTTCCAATGCAGTGCGTTGTTCCGTTCTCAAATAATAACAATTTTATTGTAACTAATCAAGTCTCTAAATTGGCAGCAAAGTGTAAACTATAAAATCATTAACTTTGTGTACAAAGTACCATTTGAGGGTTAAAGTTTTCAATTTTCTTTTGCATTGGTTAATTTATTTGACATTTTTGTATTTGTTCATTTAATTTACATTTTTGTATTTGTTCAAACTCTAAAGAAGTGAAAAATAAGATAAATTGTTGCCATTTTGAGGAGGGAAAACTGATTAATTTAGAAAATAAGACAATTGAACTGCTAGGGGTTGAGAGAATGTTACACTGTACAATATGATTGAGAACTTTTGGTTTTGAAACAGAAATTCAGTATCACTCTGGGGATACACATCGTGTAGAGTCGTAATTGACAAATTGAAATGAAAGGAGAAGTATCGATCACGTGGGTGAATGCTATTATTGTAGACCTTATGTAGTTTATTCCTACAGTTTTAATGAATACCATTACCAAGTTCGTTATGAGCAAGAAAGTCAATTTTGAGACAATAATGAAGTTTAAAGTATCACATGGGTGAATGCTATTAAATTCAGCATAGACTTCATGTACAATGTAGTTCATTTCTACAGTTTTGACAAATACCATCACCAAGTTCGTTATGAGCATGGACTTACTGTCTAGTAAGTCCATGTTTTGAGCAAGAAAGTCAATTTGAGACAATTATACAGGTTGATGGAGAACACATGGGAGCGATAGAGACAGATACGGAGGTGGAAAGAGATTAGGAAGAGGTGGTACAATTTATAGCCTGTTCAGATGAGAGGAAATTTATATGAAACATTTTATAAACTAGTGATTTTAAGAGTCTTCATGTACCAAAACGGGACATACTCTATAGGCCTGTTTTCATCGGACCAAAGTTCATCACAAACTAGCTCTGATGTGTGCAAATTAGCCAATTGCAACTGCAGGCTGATGAAGATGCAAATTATAGCTGGCTAATATGAGATCTGGCTAGTTAAAATAGCGGTTTATTTTGCAACTTCAGTCTAATGAAAACAGGCCTTGTTAAGAAACTAGTTTTGGAGAGGACAGTTGACATGACATCAGGCCAATCATCGAAGCTTGTTTACGAAAAGCCCCACCCAGTTTCATGGTTTTTGTACGAAACGATGTTCAGACGAGAACATGACCCCGATTCTTTTCTTAATTCTCATTCAAAACGACGCTCAAAATTACATTTTGCTACACATTTATTTCTGCAATGTTCATTCAGACTAGGACAAAATTTAGTATAGCTATACAGTTTTTGTATAGCCATGCAGTTCTATTTTGGCAGCCTGAACAGGGGTTTGTTTATGAGAGCAAGAGTTAAGAGGGAGGACAAAATTTATGGAATGAAAACCTCCGCTCACTCGCTTCTTTTTTGTTAAACAACGACGACCAATTAACGAGGATGCAGCGTCTAAATCCCTCGCTCCGAATTATGTGTAGGCTTAAATGTCAAATTTCCATAATAGCAAGTCAGAAGAAGATCAAAAGGATTTATGATGGCATGGTCGTGTCTACTCCTCTGCCTCCTTTTATTTTTGAAGATGTGGATGAATTTCAAGATCTGTGATATCGTCGCCCCCACGAAGGAACGCGATTTAGTGTACTGATCACTCTTAAAATATTTAAGTCTGTATGGGGGTTCCTTGTGACTATACTATAGTCAAAATATGAGCTTCAAATATTACTTCAGTCTGAAAAGATCAAACTGATTTATGATGGCATGGTAGTGTCTCCTCCTCTGCCTCCTTTTATTTTTGAAGATGTGGGTGAATTTTAAAATCTGTGATATCGTCGCCCCCATGAAAGAAAGTGGTTGAAGTGTACCGATCACCTTTAAAATATTTTACTCTGTATCTTAAAGGTTTCTTGTGACTATATTATACTCAAAATATGAGCTTCGAATATTACTGCAGTCTGTAAAGAGATTTTGCAAGTTAAGCCCACTCGCGATTAATAGCAAGTCAGAAGAAGATCAAAAGGATTTATGATGGCATGGTCTTGTCTACTCCTCTGCAACCTTTTATTTCTCAAGATGTTGGTGAATTTCAAAATATGTTGCCCCCACAAAAGAACGCGATTTAAGTGTACAGATTAACTAAAAATATTTTACTCTGTATCTTAAGGGTTACTTGTGACTATACTATACTCAAAATTTGAGCGTCAAATATTACTGCTGTCTGTAAAGAGATTTTGCAAGTTCAAGCCCACTCGCGATTCTCAAAAGAGCGACTTGCGAGGAGACCACTCAACCTTTGCACGTTTTCATACAATATGGCCTGCACGGAACCGAGTCCAACCTGTGTACTATTTTGCAGGGGTGTATGCTACATGTATCTCTCTTTCTCCATGATGCTATCCTTTGCTTTCTTCATGCTCCTTATTAACCATTAGCCCATATTAAAATTGCTTGCTTAGTGTTTTTTAAGCTTGACTTTCATTATATTTTAAAACTGTACACAATTTTTTTAAATAGTTTACTGGAACACAATACATGTTCATAATAGGTAACAAATAGTATATAGGGTCATTTCCATTAGGCAGAACAATTAAGCACAAGCTGGTGAAATTATGTAAGTCAGAACTCCTTTTTTAAATTAAAACAAAAACATAATCTTTGAGTTTTCATTTCATTGTCTTTGTTGGCTTGAGTAAAGCAATCCAGTTCCCTTTAGGAGAGATCTTCAGTTACAAAGCATATTTTTGTGCGTGTGCGTCTTCACAAGCATTGTCAAAATACAGCACTATTTCGAGAACAAGCCTTAGGTTGATATGGAATAGTAGAAGTAATTAATATCTTTAGTTTCAAGGGTGAAATAGTCCACTATAGGCCTGTTTTCATCAGCTCGAGTTTGTCAAAAAACCCGCTATTTTCAGACATGGGATATTATCCCAAAGCTTGGACGCGCGCAAATTAGCCCGCTATCTCCCAAATAGCGGGATATTTTCTCAACCACGATGATGCCTTTCTCCGATTATGGCGTGGGTGGAAGTTGTGGTATTAAGCAAGGTTTTCTTTCCTCCATCAGAATCATTAAATCAAGACCCAGTGGATATGCCTGCAGTTAAAGAGATGTTGTCTATATTAGTGTTAATACTTCCGAACTCGTTTCTACTCAGTTCATAATGTGGGAGTACCGTATATAACGGTGTATAAACCGCACTTTTTTGCCGCCGAAATTTTTTTTTTTTTTTTTTTAAAGTTTCAATTTATGCCCCTCCACCTGGCGCTATGCCTGGCAATGTCTCCCTGCTCGGTAATCAGTGTGTTGACTCACCACTCGGAAACTAGAACAACACTCAAATTTGTCTGTCATCTTGGTTTGAAAGTAATCTTTCTGATAGATCTCAATATGTAGTTTATAGTAATAATTCCTCCAATTTTTCTTCTATTACATGGTGTACCACAAGGTTCTATCCTAGGTCCCTACTGTTTTTTAATTTACAGTACCGTAATGATCTTACACACACAAAAAAAAAAATCTCGGCAAATTTTTTTTTTTTTTTTTTTTTAAGGGCGAAAAAGAGGGGTGCGGTTAATACACGAGGGCGGTTTATACAACGTTATTTACGGTAAGGGTTTAAAAAAATATATATTACTGATTTCTTGGTCAAATGTACATGTCTGTATGAAGCAAGGACGCTGGAACTGGACAAAAAAGGGGAAATCCCTTTGACCACCCTATTTTGACCATCCTTTCAGAGAAAAAGAAATGATACTAATGCAGGTATACAATAGTACATGAAAGGAAATTGTTCATTTGTGCATAACATCATACAAAGTGAAACCATCCTGCATCCTGAGTCATTCGAGTAAGGAATTGAATAATCTGATTCTTAGAATCTTCCCCCCCCCCCCTTCCCCCTTGTGGTAGCGATTAGTAATTGATATAGTAAGAAAAAGGCTGTTACCGACTAATCCTTGGTTTTTGTGCAGAGTATACACTGTAATTGGTTTCAATGCACATGCATTCAGAGTGGAAATTATTACCTAACGTTTGACTTTGCATAATTAAAGGGATTGGGTATCTTTGCCTACGATTCTAAACAAAATCTTGGATTTAGCTCATGCTGCAATCATAATTATAAATCTTTTGGTCAGCCAGGAATCCAATGACTTTTACAAGCCGATCGCCTTTCTGATTATCAAGATATTTATGATTTTTCTTACGGTTTTTATAACACTACATTCTATTGGGGAAAAGGAGTATGGTAAATGCGGTCACTTAAAGACTTTTACTTTTTTTGAGGCATTTCATGATCATTTTTGAAGCGCAATTTTTTAGGGCTTCAATATTAAACCATATATCACAGACACTGATAACACGTAGGGCCATGCATCTCAGAGTTATTTAATTGGAAACATCGTTTACCCCGTTTACTTCTGAATTTTATAGGTCCCATAGGCTTAACACAGGGACCACCAGGTTCCTGTCAGCAAAGGGTTAATCAATAATGCCTTTATTAAAGGTCTAATGAGGTCACCCTCTTCCTTTGACTGAATTTTCTGCCTCTGGGAATATATTTTTTGGTTTACTAACATATTCAAATTTATGGATCTTCCTCCCCTCGGGACCTTCTAACGAGTTATTCCATTAACCCGTTATTAACGAATGAACTCCAATCCAGTCTGCATATGTATTACTGCCTCGGGCAAGCTTTCAGGTTGTTGAGAATGACCTTTGTTTAAAAAGTATGCATACGATTCGAATCTGTTAGTTAAAGAAAAAGTTGAGTTCTGGTCATGCGATTGCATTGTGAAAGAAAATGTGTGGAATGGATCAGAGAAAGTTGATCATGTAGCATGTACGTATTGGTGTGTACTGCAAGGTTCTGGAGTCATCAAAATCATAATAAATTTGGCCCAGTCTTGGTAAAGTAACAAGCACTGTACACAGGAAGATGTATATGGGACTACACAAATGGTGTCGGGGCTACTTACCTTGAGTCCCTTATATTTCTATGCTCATTACTCAGCCAGTATACATTTTTTACCAAAAGTGTTTGGCAAATGACATTTATTTGCAATCTTGAACATTCAGTGTAAGTTTTGTTTTTATTCTTTGAGAATTTCTTTTCTTTTTTTGCCAGAACTCAAGTTTATCTTTAACCTGTCTTTTGGGTGGATACTATATTAGCCTAGGAGAATAAGAGGACTCAGTACTCAATGGTTTAAATTCAAAATGACCTTTGAACTGTCATGTTCCATTCAAGCCCCCTCTCTTTTATTTATGCCCCACTGCACTACTTATAGTTACTTGCGCCCTCTATATAGCAAACAATGCCGAAATGGTAACCATTGGTCCCCCATGGTCCCCTTTTTCTTGTGTTAATTGAGAGCTGATTTGATGAGATAACCATCTGTCAATGACCAAACAGGAAGGTCTAATCCCTCCTGGCTAAACTAGTGCAGAGGGGCTTTAACATGAAAAACTAAACTATGGACCCCAGACTGCAAGTGTCTATTTTGCCTTTTTATCAGACTGCTTTTATCAGACTGCTTTTATATGAAACTGAATATATGTAACAAACATCACATAATATTTCACATCGCCATGTTTTCTTTGCGTTATATAACTGAATAGCCTTGGAGTATATAGCGAAGGAATACTGAACAAAAAAGACAAGGAATTGATATTTTGTTTTCTTTCCTTCTCTATGTCGCGGCTTTGTTTCCTGGCACACTTGGATGTTCATGAAGTGGAAATCAAGCCTTGTGTTTTAATGATCTGTCAAGAATCCTGGTAGATGTTTGCCAGAAATAGACTTAATTTGCTGAGGAAAATGAAGGAGAAATCAATAACTTCTACAATTAAATGGCTTTCATGTGTGCTCACATGTTTCTGTGCAAATCAGATCATCATTTTTATGCGACATCCACTTTGCACACGATGGTGGATGGGATTTTATAATTTACCCACAATAGTCTTCAATTCAGATAGCCACATGTGTACTGCCCAAGGTCTTCTGAAAGTTCAAAATATGCATACCTGCCTATTACTGGGTCTGTCTGTTGCTATTGTCTGGTTTGTTTGTTATGAGGATTTCATAATATCCTCTTTTTTCCCCCCAAGTTTGTCTTCTCGAAGAATAATTTCTTTTCCCCTAAATATTTTGAACCATTTTTTGTATAGGTCCTCCTTCTATGTTATCCAATGTCAATATTTGAGATATTTTTCTTGGTTTTTAAATATTTTCAAAGGGTTTCAAGTTGCCAATTTTGTAAATATATTGATCTTCAAAACTTAAAAGAATATTCCAAACTCTCTCACTTTCTAGTTATCAATTTTTTTTCGCAGACTTTCAGTGACTTGTTTGTTTCTTTTCTCTAATTCTATTGAAATTAACGAGTCACCTAGCACCGTCAAGGACCTTCTTTTCATCATTTCTTTTTCATTGTTTTCTTTTCTTTTCTCTGTTTGTTTGTTTCTTTCTTTGAAACAAGTAAATGTCAATACAGTCAAACCTGCTTTAGTAACAACCTGTATAGAAAGACCACCTGTCTACAAAGACCACATTTTTTGTTTCCCTTGAAAATGGGTTCTCATTAAAACATGTACTAAATGAACATGTACATAAAGACCACCTGTCTATAATGACCACTTTTCTTGTCTCCCTTGGGTGGTCTTTATAGACAGGTTTCACTGTTCAACCATATTATCTATGTAATTTATCTGACCTGTCTACATGTAGATCTTCTCTTTTATTTTTGGTATTGAGTTTTAAACCCCTAAGCTAGAGCTAATGATGAAGTAGCCAAGCATGACCTCATCTATTTACTGTAATTAACGGTGTATTAACTGCACCTTTTTGCCGCAGAAAAAAAATTCAAAGTCGGGGGTGCGGTTTATAAACGGTACACCCCCCCCCCCCCCCCCCCCAAAAAAAAAAAAAAAAAGTTTTGATTTATGCCCCTCCACCTGGCGCTATGCCTGGCAATGTCTCCCAGCTCAGTAATCGGTGTGTTGACTCACCACTCGGAAACTAGAACAACACTCAAATTTGTCTGTCATCTTGGTTTGAAAGTAATCTTTCTGATAGATTTCAACATGTAGTTCATAATAATAATTCCTCCAATTTGTCTTCTATTACACGGCGTACCACAAGGTTCTATCCTAGTTCCTCTACTGTTTTTTAAGTCGGAAAAGAGGGGTGCATTTAATACACAAGGGCGGTTTATACAACGTTAATTACGGTAACCCATTGCCTACTGGAACCGGATGGTCCCTGTATTAAGCCTAAAGGAACTAGAGAATTCAGTGGTCAATGGGTTGATAGACACCTTGGGGTTTTCCCTGATTACTAGTAGACAAAGAAATCAGATTCAAGGCAAATTTCTCAGAGGTAATATAACTACTCATGAAGAAAAACATTACGTATTTTTTTCGATGGCATCGTTTCTCTCAGCAAAGGGGTTTTCCCCTTTCTCATGGGGCCTGTCCTCATCAGCTCGAGTTTGCCAAATAACCTGCTATTTTCAACTTTCCTGTTCGCACATAATATAGCTTTTTTTCGTCTATATCAGCCTGCAGTTGCAATTAGCGGGATATTTCGTTGAGAAAATATCCCAAGAATTCTTGGTCTTGTTTCCAAAATATCCTGCTATTTGGGAAATAGCTAGAGCTAGTTTGTGATGAGCGTATCAGTCTGGTGGAGACGCAATTTCAAGTTTCGGGATGATATCCTGAGTCTGAAAATAGCAGTTTTTGGCAAACTAGAGCTGATAAAGACAGGCCTAATTACCATCATGATGATCACAGTATGTAACAGTAGAATTCAGTGCTCGGCACCCTCGGGGGAAAATAAAGGCCTAGTAAATCCAACTTTCATTAAAGGTAATACAAAGTTTTGGGAAATTCTGAAAATTTGGTGGATAGTGATTCTTTACAACTTTGATATATTTGGATGCCCCTGTGGATGTATTATAAGCACTAGAAAATTTAGCCCCTGAAACACTTCTGCTTTCGAGAAAAATTGAATATAAAAATTTACCGGTGCTCCCGGTAAAATTTTGATTGATTTCTAATAGCGCCTACGGCCGTACAATGGTAGCTGCGACCATGAAAATCTCAGAATATATAGTTGTGATATATAATTTCCAAACGTGAATAGCTAATTGGTCGATTTTAGTCAATAAGCATTGTTTCAAAGCTTATTGATATCTTGACCTTGAGAGGGAGCTATACAACATAAAGAGTTTATTGTTTATAATTTCATAACTTCAGACTCGATTTCAACCGCGACAGCGATCACTGAATATTGTAAGATCGCATATGTTTCCAATATGTTCATTTGAACCAAATTCATGACCCCATTCCAAAACTTTGTATTACCTTTAAGTAAACATATAAAATACATGTGATGTATTCTTCTGAGTATTCATCACCATAAAGCAGTCTTGTGAAGTAATTCCCTTTTTTTATGGCCCAATCTAGGTTCTCGACTGACAGTGTTGAGGTGCGGAACTTCTTGTCTCTTGATGATCTTAGGATTATCTCAGATAACAATGTCAGAGACGTGAAAAACAAACTTCTTCTGTGAAATTATGCCCTATTTTTTTGTTATCCCATTCTATTTTCCAGTGGCGAGGTTCAGAACTTCTTGTCTCTCGATAATCCAAGAAATAACCCTGATAACAGCGTGGCAGACGAAAACAACACAGACTTCTTCAGTGACCCCAACGATCCTAACACCATCAATCTGGGACCATCAGCTAACCCATCGTAAGTAGAACTGTCCACCCATCGTTTTCTGCGAAGAAAACACCTTTAGTAAATAGTAATAGTTACACAAGTCATATAATAATAATAATAATAATTATAATAATAATAATAATAATAATAATAATAATAATCTGTTAGTCCACTCCAAATTTTATTAAACCGAAAATGAAAATTCTTTTTGCCCAATTGATCGTGAGCCCGGTTGTGAAGCGGACGCTCTACTGACTGAGCCAACACACCGGTTGTAGCCAGGTCAGAACTAAATTTTGGCTTTAGACTCATGCAACCAGGGGCTTATTTAGGATTTTCTTTAAAAAATAGTGCAAAATTCTCAAATTTACACAATTGAGGGACACTTTTTTGTCTTGTATGTTTTATTTTGGTTTCAAATAAAGGGGTCATCCCCCCTAAAAAAAAAAAAACATCTAGCAATGAAGCTAATATATGTCTCCATGATGGACCTTTACACAGGTATGGGGCTTCTAATTTCAATCAATTATTGTGAAGTTGTCAAATAGGTGTAAGCTTGAATCTACGCATATGTACCGGTAATGTATTTATTAAAGTTATTTAAAAAAAATATATATATATAATTTTGTACTCTATATTATTATGGCATTTCCTTGTAGATCCGAGATTTTTTATAGTACATTTTCTACTTTTCCATCAAAGCAATGTGCTATTTTCATGAGTACAAGGGGCTCTCAAAGTTGGATTTTCTTTTAAAAACATGACCCAGAAATCTAGGCTATTACATGTAGCTGTAGGAAGAGGGTTACAAGGATTTGCTACCCTGTTTTTTTTTTTGGTTTGTTTGGTGAACATTTCTCTCCTTTTTTCTTCAAAAGTTGAATATTATCTTTACCTTCCTTGCAACAGGTGGCAAAGTCTCTCTCATTAATATATCATAGTAAAGTTGACAGCCAGTTCCTTGCCAAGTGCCTGTTAATCCGTATGCGCATTAGCACACAAAGACAAGCAATTGACAGCATCAAGCAAGAATCCATTAGGGTTCATGCTAACAAGTATTTGTTTAAGATAAGCCTTTATCTGTATTTAGATTAAATTATTCAATGCATGGAGAAGGTGTTCTCTATAAAGAGATCGAGCAAGTCATGTGCATTCAGGTGCATTCAGGTCGCATGTTATTAAGTTTTATAACACCTCGGTGAGAAATAAAAGTCTATAAGCACCTGATACCGGGCTATTAAATCATGCACAAATGGCCAGAGTCTGGCGGATTCCCATAAAAGCAAGTCATAATCGTCCCCAAACTGCTTGGAGCACATGCATTAGTGCGCCTGTACTTTAATCCCAGAAATTGCATGCATGATTACCTTGCTTTCTTCAGGTTGTATTTACAGGGACAATCATTTTTGGGGTGTGAATTAGGGGTGTTTTTCCTCTTCCTATATCACCAGGTTGAAGAAAACAAATTTGACAGTTGTATTTTCGATAAAGGAGTCCTATCAAAAAGATCACACAAAAGTAAAAAACTTGTTACAAGCCTGGTTGAGATACAATTGTTTTTGCTTAAACAGAATATACTTATGTACATTGTAAAGAATGGTTAAATCAACCTCCGAGCTGCAATGTATTAGAGCTTAGCAAAATTAGATGACTGAGTAATGCCTCAGTCACACCTTTGCATATTTGGCCAGTGTGTTGCTGCGTATTTATGGCAAGCCATTTTAACATTTAATAATATTAATAATGATAATACCAATCTTTTAAAGTCCACTCCAAATTTTATTAAATCGAAAATGGAAATTCTTTTTGCCCAATTGATTGTGAGCCCGGCAGCCACTGAGCAGCGCCAGAAAATCATTTCTTAATATCAAGAATAGGAATAAATGTTAAAACGGCTTGCCATAAATACGCAGCAATACGCAAGCCAAATATGCAAAGGTGTGACTGAGGCATAAACTAATGTACATACCGTTTGCAACTAAATTATCCTCACCCTTACCAAGCTTTTATGAATTATAATTGTTTAAGTATGTGAAAAATGGATTTGTCCGATTTGTATATGTTCCTTGATAATGTGACACATACTAAAGCTTATATCTAAAAAATATTCAACAAAATTCAACCATTCCACCTTTCAGTCTTGAGTCACAATTAAGAAACGTCAAAGTTACGAGTGGTGTGGATGATTTAGTTGTTAACCGTAGCATTTTCAAACCATTAGCTGCCTAGCTAGTTGAAGTGAATAGGGTGACCCTTGATGGAAGAAAAGTAGAACACCTTCTATTTATAACTTTAAATTGTAACTACAGTATGTAAGTTATTGGACCAGCAAGATTATTTATTTATTTATTATCAAGAGCTTTAATGGAAGAGCAAGACAATTGGGTACTAATAAATGCAGCATTAAATTTAATGTGGCATTTGTGACAACAGCCTGTCTATAGGATCGTCCTACGATTTAATTTACAAAGAAATCTCATTTATATTAGATAGGAAATCTTGACAAATTTCATAATTGTTATTTAGGTTCTATATTATGATAAAAATGCTATCAACCGGAATGTTGTTGCATTTAAAGACAAAGACCAGTCATGGTCATGCAATTGCATTGTGAAAGAAACGTTGTGGAATCAATCAGAAAAGGTTGATCATCTAGCATATCAGTATTGGTGTGTACTGCAAGGTTCTGGAATCATCAAAAGGGTAATAAATTTGGCCCAGTCTTGGTAAAGTTACAAGCACTGTACACAGAAAGATGTATATGGGACTACGCGACATGTCCGCGACACGTGCGCGAAATCTATCAGGTCCAAATATATATAATAATTTACCAAATATATCAATTAGTAGGCTGTTTCTCGGCAAAATTTGTATCATCACGTATTAGTCAAAACATATTCTTTCACATGATTTGTTATAAGAGCTTCCATTTCATTTCTTGAGAGGGGGGCATTTCCAAAACTGGTCTTTACCTTTAACTCTTCTATTTCCTTTCCTTGTTTTTTTCTATAATCTATCTATAGGGCGAGACCGAGTGACTTTGATTTCCTGAAGGTGATTGGCAAGGGCAGCTTTGGCAAGGTGCTGTTGGCCAAACACAAGATCGATGGCAAGGTGTATGCAGTCAAAGTGCTACAGAAAGCCGCCATCGTCAAGAGGAACGAGGTAGGACGATGATAAAGATAATAATAATAATAATAATAATAATAATAATAATACAGTCAAACCTGTCTACAGCGACCGCCCAAGGGAAACACAAAAAGTGGTCTTTGTAGACAGGTTCCTTTAGTACATGTTTCAATAAGAAACCATTTCCAAGGGAAACAAAAAATGTGGCTCTTGTAGACAGGTGGTCTTTGAAGACAGTTGGTCACTGAAGCAGGTTTGACTGTACATTTATAGAGCGCAGAAACTATCCAATACTAAGTACACTGTATATTCTACTGCGCTACAGGAGCTCTTGATATGCTTAGAATTACAGTTAATTGAAAAGATGTGCTTTCAGTTTTTATTTAAAGATATATGTAATATGCTTTGTTCTGATAATAGTAGAGAAAGTCATTCCAAAGCAAAACTAATGCTGAAAGTTCATTACCTCGAATGAATGAAATCTGCAAAATGAATTGTGGAATGCATATGATGGCAGAGTAACGGTAATAAGATTTAAATTGAACCATTCATCCTGACAGTGTCTGGGTTTTTTAATGTGATTTTCCAACAAGGATTTGTTATTTTATTCACCGGTAAACTTTCTTGAATCAGTCAAATAAGGTCTCTCCTCCCGGTATAACTGATTGGGGGTGTGCAGGTGGACCACTACACCAGGGTTTCCCCCTACTCTTATACGAATAGTGCAGTGGGTTCTTAGTGTAGAAGGTAGTGACTCTCCTCTACACATGGCCTCCATTTAAAGTCCTATCCGAGGGACGGTAGGATGATGATAAAGAATGAGAGAGAGAGGGAGAGTGAAAGAGAGCGAGGAAAAAGGGGGGAGGGAGGGAGAGTGCAGGAGTGTAATAGAGAAGGGGGAGAAAGAAAAAAAGGGACATTCTTTGTGCTTCCGATTCAACCAAACCTAGAGGGAAGGCTTTTTTTGAAGGAAATTTCCCAACAATCATTTGTCTCTATTCCACCAATTCTCCCCACCAGGCGAAACACATCATGGCCGAGAGGAGTGTCCTCCTGAAGAACCTCAAGCATCCTTTCCTGGTCAGTCTCCACTACTCCTTCCAGACGGCCGACAAGCTCTACTTCGTCCTGGACTATGTTAACGGAGGGGAGCTCTTCTTTCATCTGCAGAGGGAGAAGTCCTTCCCAGAGGCCAGGGCCAAGTTCTACGCGGCGGAGATCGCCAGCGCCATCGGGTACCTGCATTCCTTGGATATTATCTACAGGTGAGTGTTGTATGAGCGCTGAGAAGATGTGTTGATGGATGACATTCCTGTTAAATGAATTGCTTAAAGGAACTGGTTTGTTCCTGCTCTACATAGCCTTTGAGAGTCAGTAGTCACAGACCTGCCAACCAGTACGATTTATTCGTATTTAGTACGATTTTTAGAAGCAAATACGACAGTACGATTTTCCTTAAAAAAACACGATTTTCCTTAAAAAAATACGATTTTCATTTTTTTTTTTTTTTTAAATTTTTGTATTAATATTTTGTGTGTGTGTCCGCCATTTTCAATGGCAAAATGTCCATTCTGTCCTGTAAAGTATCCTACAAGCATCTCACATCGGCAATTTGGGGAAGTTCATTGGTTCATCGAACACACCAGTCATGACGAAATCATGCATATTCAACCAATGATCAATACAAAAAATTCTTCCTCTAGGTAGAAACTGTAAGAGGCATCGATCCGCGTAACAATTAGTGTTTATTTTCAAGAATACAACTTTTGTCAGTAAAATACAACTTTTGGGACTAAAGAATACAGTTTTTGAACTCCAGAGGTTGGCAGGTCTGTAGTCAGCAGGGTTTTTAACCTACCGGTAAACCATGTTTAGCAACATGAGAACAAATGTAGGGTAGGGAAGGGGCCAAAAAAAATAATTACAAAATGAGATGAAATAAGAATAAACAACAACAATAAGAAGCATGTGTATTTTTGATAGTTTCGTACACCATAGGTCAGACCTTTAAAATCCTCATCCAAAAGATACTACTTGAACCGGAGTCCATGGATTTGGTTTAGTGGTGATGTCAGGTAGCAAGTTCCTGTTTCTTCTGTTTGCCCAACTCACATCTCTACGACAATTAGGAGAGACAAAAAATACTGCATATATATGCAGATTGGTGCTTGTATAAAATTAAGAGCAGGATGCGATTGGAGTTCGTTATTATTTTGTTTTATGTAAGCATTTAAAAACTTCTTAAGAATGGGGATTTTCCCCCCTTTCTTCCCATCTCCATTCAAAAGCCCTTGAGAATTAGTTCTATTTACTTTAAATTACCTTCCAATTTAAAGAAAACATAATATCCTTTGCTTGAACGAAAAAGCAAAACAAAACAAAAAAAACAAATAAACCATTTATTCATTACGAGGATACCAAATACTTTGTATGTTTATTATGACTTTATGTTCATGATTTCGTTATTATTTTTTTTATTTTTTTATTTTTGTGTAAACTATTGTTCCTCATTATGTTTAACAGGGCCTTGTGGAAGACCACCATTATTGGTGATAATGAGTTGCCCTGTCTAAATATCAGAAATAAATGAATAATGACAAACTTTACGACAATGATTATTTCGCTTTCAGAGATCTGAAGCCTGAGAACATTCTCCTGGATCATGATGGCCATGTTAGACTGACAGACTTTGGCTTGTGCAAGGAGGGGATCGCAGCCAAGAAAACCACCTCAACCTTCTGCGGCACACCAGAGGTAAGTAATACCTCAGAAACCTTTGTAACATACCATGAGCGGGTTTGTCAGGATAGCGCAAAAAGAAAAAAAAGGACAAGGATCGGTAATCCGGGGCTGTCAACTTTGGGAAACTACTCAGAGAGTTTTTTACTTGGCTAGCCGCTGAATAAGCGGGAGGGGAGGTGAGAACACATTTTTTTTTTTTTTTTTTTTTTTTTTTTTTTTTTTTTTTTTTTTTGTCCAGTTTTTTAGGAAAAAATTGTTCGCATCTTTATATTTAATAAGAGTCAGAGAGAAAAGCCTTGAAAAGCTGGATTATTGAGAAGCCCAACACTTATATTGTATTACTTGTATTGTATGTACTACCTGTATTTGATTGGTTAATTGCATAATTATACCTCACTGTCCTGTATTTGTTTTGTTTTTGCAGTATCTGGCACCAGAAGTATTAAGAAAACAGGAGTATGACCGCAGTGTAGATTGGTGGTGTCTTGGAGCTGTTCTCTTTGAGATGATGTCAGGACTGGTAAGTATCTACAAAAAGAGAAATAGAGAGAGGGAGGGAGAGGGGCTTAGGATTTAGGAGAGAATAAGGGTTAGGGAGAGGGAGAGAGAGAGAAGGGAGAGAAAGAGAGAGAGAGAGAGAGACTTTGGAGATGAGTTGGCAAAAGTTGTGATGACAGGAGGAGGAGGAGGAGGAGGAGGAGGAGGAGGAGGAGGAGGAGGAGGAGGAGGAGGAGGAGGAGGAGGAGGAGGAGGAGGAGGAGGAGGAGGAGGAGGAGGAGGAGGAGGAGGAGGAGGAGGAGGAGGAGGAGGAGGAGGAGGAGGAGGAGGAGGAGGAGGAGGAGGAGGAGGAGGAGGAGGAGGAGGAGGAGGAGGAGGAGGAGGAGGAGGATGAGATATATAAATTGATAGATAGATATGGGAGATTAAGAATGTGTAATAAATATATGATAAAACAGGGAACTGTCACTTATTACCAGTTGTGAAAAGATTAATGCAAATTTACTCTGGGTTTCCAATATTAGATGCTGCTTCATGATTTAAATTTCGTTATCAGTTCAACACAAGCTAGAATGTAGACACCCCCCCCCCCCCCCCTGCCCTCTTACAGCCCCCACCCATCCTACTACAGAGACTCGGCCGAGATTGACTTGTACATGAATGTTAACATTCTCAAAAAACCACAATTAAAGACTGGTTCTCCCATCTCTCTTCCTACAGCCTCCATTCTACAGCAGAGACACAGCCGAGATGTATGATAACATTCTCAACAAGCCACTCCGAATGAGGAGCTCTGTTTTCTCACCAAGTGCCAAGGGTCTCCTCGAAGGGGTAAGCAAAGACCGTTCATGTCTGCTTCACTCTGCTGTTCTATATGATCTTTGTTTGAAATAGAGCGGCCCATATTCTTGCTAGATATACAAGTAAAGATAATCTGAAAGTTTGAGTGAAAACAGACCATTATTAATTATAAAAAATTGGGACAAAACTGATCTGATCGATTCCTTAATTCTCCCAACTATATTATTACTATTCAATTACATTTAAGGTGAATGTAAATCGTCACAAAGCAATGAATAGGCTCTCTATACCATTCCAGACATTTAAGTGTTGAAAGATTTTAAAAAGCCTGTCTTGTGTCTTATTTTCGTGGAAAAAACAGTTGGGAAAATTCAAAAATGGTTGGGAGAATTTACTGTTACACAGCGACGCCTTCAAAGAAAACCATAAATATCTTTGTGGTTTGAGAATTTTTCTGGATTTTTTGCATGTAAGAGGGTTAGTACAGTAGAAGGAATATAATAATAACCTTTTTATACAAAAATTACGCAGTTTTTGCATCAACCTTCAACAATATACTGAGTCTCTTTAATATCGAGTGGACATTTCTGAGTCAGATTTTTATTGACACCACATTGTATCCGTTTATTACCTGTAGCTGTTACACAAGGAGAGAGCCAAGAGACTGGGTGCAGGAGACAAGGGCTTCAAGGCCGTCAAGCATCATGAGTTCTTCAGCTCCATCAGTTGGTCAGACCTCGATAGCAAGAAGATAACCCCTCCTTACAATCCTAGAGTGGTAAGTACTGAAAGATTGTTTTTCCTGTTGGGTGTTTTTTTTTTTTTGGGGGGGGGGGGGGAAGGGAGAGACGGAGAGGGGATGGAGGAAAGGACGGAGAGGGAGGGGGGAAGGAGAGAGGGAGGGGGGCGGAGAGGGATGGGAAAGTGAGTTCTTCTCGTCCATCAGTTGGTCAGACCTGGACGGCAAGAAGATAACCCCTCCTTACAATCCTAGAGTGGTAAGTACTGAAGGGGTGGTAAAGGGGCAGGCTTAGTAGAGAAGAGAATAAAAATGTAAGGGGGTGTCTCCTTATATACATTCCTGAGAGAGAAGATCGTAGTCAAGAGGTTTATATTGTTGCTAGATCGAGAGAGAATATTCTTACTTATTTTCCAGAGTTGATGTTCAGGAAATGAGATCTAGATCAATCTAAATTTAGCTTTTATTAACGTCTCATAAAAAGTTGTATTGGAGAGAGTGTTTGATTAATAGTTGCTGGTATGTTGTGTAAATTATGAATCCAAGGCAGTCAAAAAAGAACAAGGACTATTTATTTTCTAGTGTCTGTCTCAAGCAATGTCATTGTAAATCCCCCAAACTACATATACATGTAGTTTTCATCTGCAGACATGTTTCAATCTCCAAAACTGCTAAATTTAAAGAATGAGGAACCTATGACTTTCCACAGATATACACAGTTTCTGGTCGCTCCTTTTAAAAAGTTCTGCCCACATCTGTCCCGTCCGTCCTTTAGTTTGTCTTTCTATTTCATTTGATTATGTATATTTGTTGTTTTGTATGTTTTGTTACCTTTTACCATTTTGTAACACCTTGTAATGCTATGCATTCGAGCACAGTATATCCTACTTTACTCATCATGTGTAAACTTACATTCTCTCTGTTTGATCTAGTATTTCAAAATCATAAAATGTTGCTTTTGTGCTTGAGGTGTCGTGGTAGAGTGGATACGTCATCGGACCGTGGATCACAAGGTCTGGGGTTTGAGTCCTGCCGCGGCACTAATGCCCTTTGGCAAGACATTAATCTACATTTGCCACACTCAACCCAGGTGATGTAAATGGGTACCTGGCAGGAATAAATTCCTTGAAATGCTAGAGCGCCGTAATGGCAGCCATGGTAAAGCCGGAGTAATAATTGCAGAGCACCAGTCTGAAAGACATGAGCGCTATACAAGACCCCAACAACCGCCTACTAATTGATATATTTGGTAAATTTGTTTATCTATTGGTATGTGAGAGATAAACCCACGTGTGCGTAGTCCCATATACATCTTTCTGTGTACAGTGCTTGTAACTTTACGAAGACTGGGCCAAATTTCTTATCATTTTGATGATTCCAGAACCTTGCAGTACACACCAATACTTATATGCTAGATGATCAACCTTTTCTGATCGATTCCACAATGTTTCTTTCACAATGCAATCGCATGACTTCACATGTATGTAGTATGAATAATAATGATATTATGTTTTTTCTTTCTTTGCAGAGTGATAGCATGGACGTGAAGAACATCGATCCAGAGTTCGTCAGAGAGCCTGTTCCAAACTCCGTCGGCAAGTCGGTCGATCCCAACACCGTGAGCGCAAGCGTACAGGACGCAGACAACGTCTTTGAAGGCTTCACGTACGTCCCTCCCACAGTGGGCTTGGACGATCCTTAGGCACAGGCACAAAAGATTTCTTATTCATTGAGTTACCTCCTTTTTCTTCATTTTGTTTAATGTTTGATGAGATGGGAGGCCATTTTTAATCACATCTGCCCATATTCTCGAAAGCGGCCAAAAATTGAAACCCTGCATAACTTACATAGTCTTCTGATGTATGGAACGTCAAGTGTCAACCCTAAAGTTCTACATTGATTATTGTCATCATGTACATGTCTATGAAATTGATAAACTAATGCAAACTCATGAAATTAAGATGTTGGGAACTGAGTTATCTCATGCGCTACAGGCTAAATACAGGAAAGACCCAGCTCCCGTAACCAGTTGGTTACACCAGAATCTTATTTCAGAATGACACGTTTCTGTGTATTTCATTTTAGTTACAGAACTATGCCCATTTATACAGGATGAAAAAGTTAATATTTGGTGCTCCTTAAATTGGTGGACGAAATCGGCGCACTTAGCCGGGTTTAAGCCATCCCTAAAGGTAGGCGGCTTTCAAGAATATGGGTCGTTGTGCCGGCTCGAGAACCAGGAAGACGGTGATTCCGTCTGAGGCATATTAGAGCGCTTTCGCAAACACGACGGAAGCAAAGATGACTGGAGAATTACGGCAATACAGCCCTTCCGTCGTGTTTAGGGAGGGAAAGCTATCATGGCCTCGTACGGTCGTGAACATCAACAAGACGGAGAAAATTCTGATTCGCGCATGCGCAGATTGTTTTTTCTCTCACGTTACCGTCGTCTTTGCTTTCCATCGTGTTTGCGAAAGCGCTCTATTATTGATAATGCCCTGCTGGCTCTCAACGGAGAGTGATAATAAACCAAGTGATGAAGTACATGTAAAGAGAGTGTTCATTATAAGTGTCTTTTGGGAGATTAATTCTACAGATTTTAAAGTTTTTTAGCCTTGCCTATCACTCAACTGGATCGATTGAGACGGCCGTAGAATGACGTCGTTGATGTAGTTCTCGCAAAAAAAGAGCAGAATGTGTAGCGGAGAGTTTCAACTCATGCTCTTTTAATACAGATTGCCAAGATTGATTATTTTCTTGCCCCTTATAGCATCTTGTGATATAACTGTCAAATATATATATATATATAAACCAAATCTTTGAACAGTTTCATTTTGAAGCAATGAATAGTATAATACATGTAGCTTGTGTGGAATTTATTCTAAAAACCATGCTAATTTCCCAGAAATTATCAGAAGTAATGTTTAGTTTTGTATGAAAAAACATGCAGTCTGTTCCTAATCATGCATTTAAATATTTCTTATAATCAAGGATATTAATCTATTTTCTCAAGATGTTTGTGTCACCTTTCCTTGTTGCTCTCTTCCTGTCTTTTGTCTCTTTTCTTCGCTCTTTCTTTCTTTTCATGATTTGAAAGCTAACATGCGGGACATGTTGAGTATGTACACTAAAAACTTTATCCCAGATATATATCTATGAGCTTAACAACATCTAAATAACTCATTTCTTAGACAAATAAATATGAATAAACCGTTTGCTTTGATCTGTTGCCCCTTCTTTCTACTGCTTTGCTACTATTTCTTCTACCTCCCTTCTGTTTTATTCAAACAATGATCGTCTCTCTTTCTTGTCAAATCAAAGCTTTTTTTCCCCCGGAACCTTTGATATCAAGTTTTCCTCCTCTTGAATATCTGTAGATTTATTGCTTGCCTGTAGAATTATTTTAGCATTTGTGCCTTCAAACATCAGATATCTTGCTTTCTAAATCTCTTTCAAATTCTCATGCAGATTTGAAATCTCAATTTTCCTTTCTTAGACTGGAAAGAGAAGAGGGGAAACGATTTTGAAAATGAGACTTCTCTTTCTACGGATGTTGACATATTCCTGTTATAGATCCTCTCTTATTTTTCTTCATCTTTGTCATACAATTTTGGTTAGGAAAGTGTTTTATTAGTGGACCATTCAAAAGCTTTAAGACAATACTTAGAATAGGAACGATTGCAAAGGTTGAGAGATTTTTTGTTTTTAATTAAAGGAACGTGATGTAAATGAAAAGATGAACATACTTTAAGTGATTCAGGGCATCTTGTAAAAAATGTGTAAATATGTACATGATTCAATTAGATGAAAGAAATACAGAGCAGAAATACAATTGTGGTATTATCATGTCTTGTAAATGAATGTATTCAAATTCTTATGTTGGTGCCTATACATATGCATTCTTGTTGTACATTATGTTGGAGAGAACATTTTATCATCCACCATCTTTAATACATATTGCATCTTATATTGCAAATGCTGCTTTAATCTGAGTCATGTATTTTTTTCTTGAAATATCCTATGAAAGCAAAAACAAGTAATCTGCCGACTTTATGCATTCCCTTCATGCTTTGCCTGAAGATGTTTTCGTCCAGGCTCATAATTTGTACAAGCTATTAAAGATTCTATGCATAATTTTTTTTTTAGTCGCCATATTTGATTTTGCTTTATAATGACGGTGAACTACAAAATCTCATTAAGTATGCAGGGAATTTGAATTATATATTAAGTTGATGCTTCTTCAGATGTTTATATTAAAAAAATGCATTACTTATGAAATATTTGAGAATGTACATTTGTAATGATATCTAACCACCGCTTTGATTTTGTTCTTATAATTTGAAGAAAAAAATTAATTAATTTTCAGCTGCTTAATTTTACAAATACAGCATAAGAACAAAACTTTGCATCTTTTTTTGTTGTTGTTCATTTCGATCCCACCTTTATTACTGGTAATGTACGTTGCATACATGTATCAAGATGAAGAATAGATCAAGAATTGTCGTAACGTTCTACTGGCAATTTGACGAGCGTTTAGTGCTTCATCGCCTCCTTTATTGACAAGAGATTTGCTTTCAATGTTTCAGACATTTTGATGAATTTGCTTTCTTTTATTTTCTTCAGAAGTTTGATCATTTACTGCCTCTTTTACATGTTTGCAGTAATTCAGAGCAATATGTTTTTGATTTTGAAACAGTAAATAACTTCTTTTATATTTTAGTTGACAAAATAACCAGCTGTTACCATAGAATACCAATTATCTTTGTATGTTTTTTTGCAATATAGATGTCTCTAAACACTGATAGCTTGTCAGTATATCTTGATGAACAAATCATAGACAGTAATTTACATGTTCATTTTTTTCCTTTTACTTTTAACATTAAAGTCTTGTATTTTCCATTGTAGGCATACATAATTGTACTTCCCTTTCTTTTCCAATTTCATAAACATGTTGTAGTTTTAAGTTTCATCCCTCTTCTTATTTTTTGTGTATGTTCCTTTGCTAAGCTTATTCATGTTTGTTTTAAACCATGTTTACAGAAGGAAGCGTTTCTAAAATTTGAAAAAGCAAAAGCCATTTTACTGTAGTGATAACGGCTCATAAAAGTTCATGCGAAATATTTTTTCTTAGGATCTTTGGATCATTTTTAATCTGATGTTTGCAATAACCGGGTGCTGCACACGATGTAAAAAATGATAACATGACATTTAATTTTATATAATTTATCATTATTAAATCCTCAATGATTTGATCTCATTCTTTTTTCATGGGATGAAATTTGTTTGTATTTTGCGTTGCATTAACTAAAAATGAATACCACTTGAGTTGAACAAGCAAAGTTACATTCAATATGACATTCTCTGCTTTCATACTGAACTTTAATGATAGTGTTTCAATGATAGTGTTTCAAAGCTACTTTAAAAAAGAAATATGGCCAAATACACAGATCTACTTTGACATTCGGTGTGACCAGTCATTCAAACATTGCCATTGCTTTGTAATGCCTTGTATACCTCCACTGCTTTTTCCTGTAGCTGGTAAGGTATAGATAGAAACCTAACAATTTGTGTTTTGTCCAAATGCACAAGAACTCACTTTTAAGGACCATGCACCTGGACCATTGTGCCAGGACTGTTGAAATATTTCTTTTAGAATGCATTTCATTGCATAATTTGCTATCGATAATCCGTAAGCATGAGCCACTCAAAATCTAGCATTCTCTATAATGATGGTATTTCCAGATGACTTGCCATCAACTTTAAAAGCGAAAGATCTGTGACATTTTCGGTAGGATCTGTTGCATGAACGCTGTCTTTGAATTCAAAGTTGTAATCAAGAATGACTTTTCATATATGAGCCAATCAGGAGTGTGATGTAAATTATTAAGGTGGATCTTGATTGGTTAATCATGATTGTACGTTGTACCTGGCATTCAACTGCAACTTTGAAAGCTGTCTTTGAATGCAAAGTTGTAATCAAAAATGAATTTTCATATATGAGCTAATCAGGAGTGTGATGTAAATTATTAAGGTGGATCTTGATTGGCTAATCATGATTGTATGTTGTACCTGGCATTCAACTGCAACTTGATGCAATCAATCTCTTGATTGCATTCTCTTGATTGCATGAAACGCAGGTAATGATGCCTCAAGCTTTATTTTTATCATTCATGTACCTATTTTGATGATGGTATACATAAACAAAAATGTACATGCTAGTGTCTTTGAATGTACAGCGATGATAGTATTCAAATATCATTGAAACAAATTTTGTACATATATCTCATTTTTGTAAAATGCAAATTGAACTATACGCTACAAATGTTCATATAGATTATGGCAAATGTGATTTCTAGCAAGTCAGTATCATTGAATGAGCGAACTATTTTCAGAATGTTTGTCTTACTTGTTTGTTCTTTTGAGTAGAAAAAAATGCCTCAATTTGCTCATGATCAAGTTTTCTCTTTTAAACATCTTCTATTCCTGTACAGTATTTCAGAATAACCATGCTATTGATGAATTCTGTATATAAAATATATATTATGCAGTGTTATTATCTCTTGTCAGTCATTATTTCTGTATTCTTTCTGTCAAAAAATGTAAGAATTTATTGAATCAAAGTACACCTCGATCTTACAATTACCGGTAATTTTATTTTGTAATGATTATTATTTTATTAATACTTAATTACTCATGGGCATTCTCTATAAATTATGTGACAAAGCGACTTAAATTTTTAGATTATGGTAGAGTTGTGACAATGAAAATGTTCTTTTTTTGTTCCTTTTAAAATTTCATGTTAAATAAATTCCACGGGAAAATATGTGCATTAAGACATAACCTGTTTGCATCGACTGGGAAAAGCCTGTGTAAAATGGACTTCATCAGATTTTTTAGTCAGTAAATCGTAAAGTGTATATCAATGGACCAGGGAAACATTGTATTTGTTTGTTTCATCGTGTTCGGTAATACATTCTGAGAAACTCTTAATCAGGAGATCCCAATGCAATCTTGCGCCAAATGGAACCATGTGAATGATTACCGTTTCTTCATACTTTTTTCAGAACCATTCATTGAAATCATTTGTTTTTAGATGTGACTTGTTAAAGATGTACCGCTCTGTGACTATTATGGAATACAATGTGGACCATTTTATTGCTTGGATATTGTCTGTATGTTCAGAGAGCATATTATTTCTTGTGATTGGACGACCAACGTATTAAAAGAATTGAATTGTACCGTGTAATCGTAACGAGGCAAGAATTTTTAAATGTTGAACGGTAGGGAAGTGGTGGAGTGTTTTGACTACCAACAGTGCTTAGAACGTGTATGCTCAGTGGCAAAAAGGGTTTAATAACTGGAGTCATCTATTCACAGAGTTTGGCCAACTTGGTTTCATTTAGTGACAATTACATGGCGTATATTATCTTGTTTCGTTCTTTTGCCCAACTCAAACCGGGTTAGCCAAACTCTCCAAAAGAATGGCTCTGACATGAACGGTTTAATTCCCTTTTGACCCTCAGCATGCAATGACATAGGATACCCGCCTCCAACCGTTGGAGTAGCTCGGTTAACGCATGTGATATCAGGGAAAAGGACTCGAGACAAGACGGAAAAGAACAACGTATTAAATATTTTTGTATAATCCAATCATTTTGGTTTAATGGTATTTGTTCTTGATTTGAATGATTGCTTAGTTATCTGAATTCAAGATAATTTATTGTGAGAGAGAGATGGAGAGAGAGAGACAAGTCGCATGGTGTAGGAAAGAAGGAAGAAATGAGAGGGAGAGAAGGTGACAGAAAGCGAAGAGCTCTGGGAGGGAAGAGATGAGGTAGGGAGTACAGGCTATCAAGAACAAGAATGTATTTATTTGAATGATTGTTTTGTGTTGGAATGAGAGGTGTATGTATAAGAAATTGTATGAAAAATAGAAAAGTATCGTCTGTTTGAAGCCACAATTGCTTAAAGGGCAAGTCCACCCCGGAGAGTATATTATTATTATTATTATTATAGGTCCTCTAAAAAGAAAAGACCATCCCAAGTCATACATTTTTTATTTATTCATTTATTTCTTGTTAATATATATTTCATGATATAATTGTTCATATACTTGACAAATAAAAATCATACAAAAACATTCAGAGCAGTTATACTGCAGAATCATATACAAACATGTCACTTGAATGAAGCACATATTTAAACTTATCAACTGCAAGTTAACTGAATGCATATGCGTACAAAGTAAGTGATCTTATAGTTTCATACGAATTAGACTAAATCATGATTGTATTACAAATATTACAAATATTACAAAAATTAAAATGCATGTACATGTATTTTCAAAATACTGATATTTATATTTGCACGCTCGATAATGCCTAAAAATTCAGGGAATGTAAATTACAAAATACTTATATATCGTTTTGATTTAAAAACTTGTTTTACTAATCGATCATACTTGCAAAAGTTCAAGAAACCTGTATAAAAGCAAATAAATTTGAAAGCTTTTGAAGCTTTTTTTAAAAACTAAACAAACGAGTGGTTTGTGGGCTAATCCCAACTCCCTGCTAAACCTAAGCATCCAATTGGCTGCATGTATGTGTGCTCCATTTAGTATTAAATACAGATGGACATTTAACAATTCACTACTTGCATTAACTTGAGTAAAAACATGCATCAAATGCATTAAAACATTTTCATAACAAAATTACTGCAATAAACCACCAATTTAAAAATCTTAGGAATGTATATTTCTCATTTACAGATGGAATAATTTCAAAGTCAGTTGCATGAGAGAATGAAAGATCTGAAATGAATGCAGAACGAGCCAGCATGTAAACTACTTTTATGCTTTCTTAGCAATCAGGTAAAATAACCACCACCACCACTTTTCTCGGTACAGATATATTTATACTTGTATGTGTATCGGGGGGATTCCTGAAAATGAAGTAAAAAAATACATATTTATACTTTATAGCATACGTACATGTATATACATACCTCCTGTCTTACAAAACTACAAAGAAAGTAAATGTAGCAAGACTTTTTTTTTTCCTTAATAGATGGATTAATCATTGGACGTGTTTTCATCATCTTCAGTTTGCCAAATAACTCTCTACTTTAACTGTCCCGATCGCAAATTAACCAGTTAATTTGCGTCATCATCAGCCCGCAGTTGCAATTAGCGGGTTATTTGGTCGAGAAAATATCCCAAGAAAGCTTGGTCTTGTTTAAAAAATATCCCGCTATTTGGGAAGTAGTGGGCTAATTTGAGCTCGTCTGAGCTAGTTTGTGATGAGCGTATTGGTCTGGTGAAGACGCAATTTCGAGCTTCGGGTAATATCCCGAGTCTGGAAATAGCGGATTATTTGGTAAACTCGAGCTGATGAAAACAGACCTATTGTGTTATTTTTAGAGTAGTTGATAAAATAAGCCGATGATGAGAATCAGTCCCACATTGACTGCATTTTTCCGGTTGATGCTTGGACTAGATGCCGTGGTCATTGGAGCTGTAGTTTCTATACAAACAGGCAAAAAAGACAACGATGGTGTGAATTGTATATTTTAAATTTTCTCTCTTTCTGAATCTCTCTATCTCTCATTTCCTTTATCCTCATCTCTCCTTTCTTTATCAATCTCTCCATTTCTCTATTTTTTTATCTCTTCCAATCTACAAATCTATCTTTCTCTGTTTCTCTCTTTTTAAATCTACCAATCTCTTTCTGTTTTTCTCTCTCTCTTTCTTTCTACAAATCTCTCCTCCAATATACCAATCTCTGTTTCTTTCTCTTTTTAAATCTAGCGATCTCTCTTTCTGTTTCTCTCTCTCTCTCTCTCTTTCAATCTAACAATCTGTCTTTCTGTTTCCATCTCTCTCTCCATCTCTCTCTCTCTCTCTCTCCCTTTCTCTCTCCCTCTCTCTCTCTCTCCCTCTCTCTCTCCCTCTCTCTCTCTCTCTCTTTCTCTCTAATATCTTACCTGGAGCCTCATTTACATAATAGAAAGCCTCCATGCCAGCAGTCATGTGATCATTGACATGACAATGAAGAAGCCAGATGCCTGGGTCATCAGGGGTCATCTCCAGGGTGATGAAAGTTCCTGTTGGCATTTCCAAAAGAAGAAAAAGGCATGGTTTTTTGGTTTTTTTAATAGAAAAATGAACCAAATATATGTGCAGTGTATTTACAAAGATTTTTAAAATTATTTCTTTTAAAAAAAAGTTCCAAAAGTGGACAAGAGGCATGCCTGTGAATTTCTCAACTTTTCAACAAAATTTGAACTATGAAAAAAAGAGTGAATTCTATAGATTTGTGACCACGATTTACACGTCCCTTGACAGACCAATGCCAGGAATGGTGAGCAGCCTGCCATAGTTCAAGTCCAACTGAAGTTGATCTTTGTCTTTGGGAAACCCCAAGGGGGTTGTTTCACAGAGATCCTATGTCGAATCTAACTCTAAGTTGGACTTTAAAATTATGGAGAGCTATTTGTAGCCTTAAAATAAATACCTGGTATGTTAAAAAGCAAAAATTCAAGTATTTTAGACTTTTCATAAATTCCACATCAAGAACATGAAACCTCCTTGATGATAGAAAATATGAATGATTTAATTAACATTTTATGCCTCTTAAAGTAACTTTTACAAAGTATTTTAAAGAACCCAACGGCTTTCCATAATTGTTAAGTCCAACTTAAAGATAAGTTTAACTTAGGATCTTTGTGAAACACCCCCCTGGACTGTAAATTAATTATGACTAACCTGGGAAAAGTTCTGAGACATCCAATCTGTTTGTATGCTCGGTCTGGTAGGTGAAGGTGTGTCCATGGAAGTGAACCGTATGAAGATCAACCTCGTCTCCGAGACCAAGTAGATTCCATGCGACACGCTCTCCAACGTCCATCTCAAGGTGGTCAAGGTTGTTGTACAGCAAGCCGTTGATTCCTGGAGAGGGAACATTGAGGGATATCAATTTGGGTGTTTAGGCCTGGTGTAAGTGTTTAATAAACACTAACACCCTCCCTAAACACTGAAATGGAAATCAGCTGGTGTTAAGGCTTTGACCTCTGAATATCGTCAACTTCCGGTAGCTAGTGTTATCGATTTTGCAAAATTGTCGTCTGCTGAACTGACCTTTGTGACTGGTGTTAATATTTTACGTGCAAATGTACTTTTCACTAACACTAGCCCCCTAGGGATTAAGCAAATGTTGATTTTCAGTTCGGTGTTAGTGATGTACCTGCACAACAGTCAAGGCACGAGCGACGCTAATTTATTGTCCGACGATCAAATAAAAATATGTGAAACAGCTCCTTTACTAATTGTGATTGCACTAGTTTGGCCAGGAGGGATTCGACCTCCCTGCATGGTCACTGACAGGTGGTTATCTCATCAAATCAGCTCTCAATTAACATAAGAAAAAGGGGACCATGGGGGACCAATGATCACCGCTTAGGCATTGTTTGATATATAGAGGGCACAAGTAGTTATAAGTAGTACAGTGGGGCTTTAAGACCAGGATAAGATCTCCTTACCATGCATGAGGTTGCTCTCTTCAAAGTCCCCGTCACTGACATCCACCGCCGCTGGTGTCAAACAGTAATGATCAATGTTCTGCTGCAGATACCAACTCTTATTCTCATCCGTCACCGAGAAGAACAGGTTGAACTCCTTTTCAACGTCTGTCCTCCTTCCATCAGCATCTTGAATATGGGAGAAAAAGAATATATCAAATTAAAGCTAGTCACCATGGTACAGTCATAATTGCTGTAGCAAATACTACAAACAGTATTCTTAACTAACATGTAAAATGAAGGGAAACAGTAAATAGTCAAGTTTTTGAGGGGCCTTGATAAACATGTTTAATCCTGAAAAGACTTGGTGCTAAGGTGCTAAGATGGCCCCAAGAAAAATGTAGTTACTTTACAGCACGTAAATTTATATTTTGATAATCTTTATATCTGAAGTCAATGTATCTAAAGTCTACATGGCACATAAATGGGTTCTCACTGTTTTCAAAAGAGATAGGAACAAGATTAAAGTCTTTGACAAGCAAAACAAGTTTAATAATGTAGTAGTAGTAGTAGTAGTAGTAGTAGTAGTAGTAGTAGTAGTAGGAGGAGTAGTAGTAGTAGTTAAGTAGTAGTAGTTAAGTAGTAGTAGAGGTAGTAATAATAGTAGTAGAAGTAGTAGTAGTAGTAGTCGTAGTAGTCATAGCAGTAGTAGAAGTAGTAGAAGTACAAGTAGTAGTAGAAGTAGTAGTAGTCATAGCAGTAGTAGAAGTAGTAGTAGTCATAGCAGTAGTAGAAGTAGTAGTAGAAGTGTAGTCGTAGTCTTAGTAGTAGCAGTGTAGTCGTAATCGTAGTAGTCGTAGTAGTAGCAGTGTAGTCGTAATCGTAGTAGTAGTAGTAGTAGTAATAGTAGTAGAAGTAGTAGTGTTACTATTACTATTATTTTTTATATCACTATTATTTTTTATATCACTATTATTATTACTATCATCATTATCATCGTCATCATCATCACCTAAGTTGCCTTTCTTGCAGATGACAAGTGGCCCAACCAGGCCTGCATTGGTGTCCTTCCCTCTGTGTATACTGGAATAATAAACAGATGCCGTACACGACACATCGCTTTCAGTTGGCGCTCGCGACTCGGGGACGGTCCAAGTATACGTCTTCGTCTCTCCCGGCAGGACCGGCATGTCGCTCGTGGACCTGTCACCATATGTAGCGCCCTCATTGTCTTTATCAGACAGAAGGTTCTGAGGGTGGACACTGTAAGGCTTGGTGGCTAGATTCTTGAAGACAACCTGGAGCGTGTCGCCGACCTCAACGCGGAGGACCGGACCGAGGATACCGAGCGATTTGTCCTCGTTCGTGGTGCGTTCCACCTGTATAATAAAATTGTCGTCTACGAACTCCCTATAGATGGCTTTGCGGTACTTGCTGCCGATGCTCGTGTTTCCACGATTGACGAAGACAAAGCCAGGACTGAAATTCAAAACAGATAAAGGTAAGATATAATTTGTGTACCTTGTGCAGCTAGTCAGCACAAAATTGAGAGGAACGTGTCAGCAAGCATTTTTCGCAACATATGCACTCAAACAGAATATCATGACAGAAAGTATGATTTTGTTGTACAAATTAACATTTTCGCACTTTTTAACACTTAACACTTTACAAAGCTACTGACACAACTGACTGGGAAATGTTGTGGGAGCTAGGAGGCGTACAGGCGTCTTATTTTGTCATCCTTTTTGCCTTCTCCCTCCCTTTCTCTTTTCTCTCAATTTTTTTTTTCATCACTCAATTGGGGGGGGGGGGGGGGGCACATGCTTTCACTACGCCGCTGACTGAGCATACCTGTCCTCATCGGTCAAGGCCTGGCTCCGGACAGGGTCGTACATGCGAGGCGTGAAGTCCCACTCCATTTCTATCGCTGCGATGTAGTGCGTTCTGACAATGCCACTGTTTGTCACCTCAGCCGAAGCTGATTCAGCAGAATTAGAAACAGCCCCCGGGTTTACCGTGTAGACTGCCGTCATTCCCTGAGCAAAGTGGGTGTTGGTTTCACACTCGATCAACCATGTCCCTGTTTTTCCATAGAAACAATAACAACAAAAAGAAGAGAAGTGAGAAATTATCATCAACTTAAAGCCTTTGTCAAAATAAAGTATTCTAAAACTACTCAAAAAGTAGTGAAAAAACAGCACAGGAAATATATTTGTTGTCTATTTCAGCTCTGAAATATATCTTCTTTTCTAGGAAATACCATGAACATATAGAGAAAATAGCAACAACATTTTTTTTTTTTTTTGGGGGGGGGGGGGGCACATGAAAAATTGACTTAATGCTTTATGTATATACCTTGTAACCATGTGAAAAAAGAATTTCCATTTATATGGACAATAAAACAAATCAAATCAATAAAATACAATTCGTAAAGAGTTGTGAACTATTTACACTATTAACAAAGAACAAGAAAAAAAACAGGGGAAAAAAGGAATATTTTTAGGTCTAGTAAAATGTCCTATGTATGTAACCATGTAAATTTAAATTATTTTTCGATATAATGAGAAGTAATATCTAACATCTGTGAAATGATAATACATTTGAGTGATAGCCTGCATAGCCTTTTGAAGCTAATGTTTGTCAACATGGATCTACTGTATGAGAATCGGTCTAGGGTATGACATATCAACTCTACTTAAACTTTGACATATTTTATCATTAATGCAATCACTTATATAATCAAACAATGATATGGTGAAAACTATCTACTCTATGAGATATAACCTCAGCCATGGCATAAGTTAATCTTAATTTAATTGACTTTTGACCATTAATTCTTACCTGGGTTGTCAGGGACGGTCATGATCGTCTGGGCGATACCAGGGAAGAGGGGCACGGCATCAACCCTACGACCTTCGAGCACAAAGGTCAGCTGGTGGAAGTAGGCGGTGTGTTGGTCAGTGTCCTTGCCCAGGTCCATGACATGCCAACTGACCTTCTCACCTGCAGTCATCTCTACGGCTGGCAGGTTGGCAAAGGAATAACCATTGATGCCTGTATGGATAGCATGTAACGATTGCTATCATTCACTTTCGATTGAATATGGATTGAATCTGTTTGTAATTCATTCAAAATATAATTTGTATCTTGAAACTCATGAGAATCGTTGAAATATAAAATATGATAATTTGAAAATGCGTATTTGTAGAAGTACTGTTAGTAGAAGTGGGGAGAAGGAAGAGGAGATCGAAAGTATAAAGGATATGGTTCTTCAGGAACGGTAGGAGGAAGGAAGTAGAACATTTATTTATTTTGGGAAGAGGAGGAGGAGAGAGGAAGGGAGGAGAAGGAGGGGAGGAGAAGGAGGGGAGGAGAAGGAGGGAGGAGAGAGGAGAAGAGAGAGAGGGAGAGAATAGGAGGAGGAGGATGGGAAGGAGGAGGGGAAGGAGGAGGAGGAGGGAGAGGGAGGGAGGGAGGAGAAGGAGAAGGATAGAAAAGACGAAGGGAAGAGGAGGGAGGGAGGAGGAGGATGGGTGGAGGAGGAGGAGGAGAAGGGGGAGGGAGGAGAAGGGAAGGAGAGGGAGAAGAAGTGGAGGAGATAGAGAGAAGGGGGAGAGAAGAAAGAGGAAGGAAAGGAGGAGGAAGAGGGAGAAGGAGAAAGAAGAGAGGAAGGGGTAGGAGGAGGGGAGGGGTGGGAGGAGAAAAAGAAAAAAGAGGAGGAGGGAAGAGGAGGAGACAAGGAGAAGTAGAGGAAGAGATAAGGAAGAAGGGGAGGAGAGGGAGGAGAAGAAGAAGGATAAGGGGGAGCAGGAGGAGTACGAGGTGGATCCTAGGAGGCAGCCGCAGTTAAGTAAAAGCAAATGTAACTCACTAGTCATGAGATTAGAAGCAACAAAATCATCATCTTCTGGATCTGCTCCTGGAGCAAAGTCAGCAATGTTCTGATCAAGATACCAGCTCTGATTCTCATCGAAGATCAGGAAGAGCAGGAAGAACTCTCGGTCAACCCCCATCTGTAAGCAGAACAACATATACGCATCATTCATCAAGTTAATGTCTTTCTAAATAACTTCTGTTTTTCTCTCCTTTTCTCCTTTTCACCTCTTCCCTTTCCCTTTATCTCTGTTCTGGTGCTCCTTGTTATCACATATATTATTACATTGTAATTTGTATTGTTATTGTTAATGTACTTTGCTATTGTATATATTATTGATTATAACCTGCCGCCTAACCCACTGGGTTGTCGGGCCTGGGTTTTTTTTTGTGTGTGCATGATCTCTAATAAAGACTTGATTTATCATCATCATCATTGTATGAAGGAAGTGTGTGAAAAAGATAAAAAGAGAGAAAGAGAGAGAGAGAGAGAGAGCAATGGAAGCAAAGTAATAGTCTTTATAGACATGTGGTCTTTCTTTACAGTGCATTGCTACAAAGGGTTTCATTTAAAAAGGGATAAAAACCTTTTTAGTGATTGGACTTGATCCCCTTTGGGATCAAGTATAACAAAATAATGAAATAATCTTTTCATCCGCAGTAGCATCATCAGATAGTCAGTATTGATACTCCTATAAATTAAAGTGGGACCTGCAATTATCATCACCCCATCTTTACCAGGTACCCATTCCCTTCACCGGGGTCAAGAGAGGCAAATGAGGGAGAAACACCTTGTCCAAGGATGTAAGCACTGAGCAAGGATGTAAGCACCGAGCAAGGATGTAAGCACCAAGCAAGGATGTAAGCACCGAGCAAAGATGTAAGCACCGAGCAGGGATAAAAACCAAGGACTTCTAGTACAAGAGTCAGGATCCTTCACCAATATATACCCCAGTGCTTGCACAACTCTTGATATCATCAAAGATAGTTTTAAACTAAATAATGCAATGATAGACAGACATATCGGCCTAGATGTTAAAATGGGTACCCGGTAGGATGCGACCGTCATTGTAGGTCAAACAGTTTTTGAGCGTCAATTAACGCCTGGCTGAAATGCTCCCCAGGAAGTGGAGATTGTGCACACACTAAGTGCGGGCAAGTATTGAATCCAATGACTGGGGTAATGGTATACCGTATTTGCCGGCGTAAAGGCCGCAGTATTTTCGGGTGAGAAAAAATCAAAAAGTCGGGGTGCGGCGTATACGCAACAACAACAAAATTCAGCGGTCAAAACATCACGTCCATTATTTGTAGGCAACTTCATACAACAAAATATATTAACAAAATTGACTTGAAAACACATCGGACAAGATCTTTTGTGAACCACGTCAGCAGCAAATTTGAAGAAGTTATCTTTTTAATCGTTGTGCAACCAAAGAAATAAGAAGAAAACTGACCAGAAACTCGTACTTGTAAAGTTGTAAAAATGTCCTTAAGAACACCGATGATTGCGCGCTGTGCATCTCCGAAGGTGCGTTGGATTTGTTAGCAACTCCAGCCCCGTAGCTCCCCACCACAGAGTGTGTGAGTAAGGTATGATTTTGGTACCTTACTCACACACTCTGTGGTGGGGAGCTACGGGGCTGGAGTTGCTAACAAATCCAACGCACCTTCGGAGATGCACAGAGCGCAATCATCGGTCTTGTTAACTTTTCAGTAAGATAATTTTGAATTATAATTGAGACAATCTAATTAATTAAAGCGACAAACTAACCTCGGTAGATCTCTAATAACAATACAAAAGCTTGTTTATTTTCTCCATTTGACGGTACGATAGGGGTAAGACCGGATAACATTATAAAAAAAAAAAAAACATCCTTCCACCATGCTTCCACCCTGCGATAGGTTGGCCATTCTGGTTTCTGTATGCATGCGAAGCGCCCTCTAGTGTCCCATGAATGTGCTAATCTGCCTAAAAATCGATGAAGATTTGCTAAATTACGATCATTTTTTACGTAAACTTCCTGTAAATTTATAAAACGATTGATAATTTTGGTATTATTTTGTAGGAGAAATAGTGTTCTACGGGAAAATTACAATTATTTTCTTTGGTCCGTTTTTTTTTTCCTTTTTTTTTTTTTTTTCCCTTTTTTTTTTTTTTTTTTTCTCTACGAAATGTCAAAGTTGGGGGTGCGGCCTATGCGGGGGTGCGGCCTTTACGCCGGCAAATACGGTATCTGTACAGTGCTTAGAGATATGTAGATGTATTAAGCACTATATAAAAGCGGAAAAGTGAAATATATAGGTCTAGGAGACAAGTATTTGTTTTTGTTAAAGTGAGTTCTTACCTGGTTCCCATCAGCATCCAAAGTCCCGTCCTTGCAGATCAGCATAGGTCCAACTAGACCAGAATACAGGTCCATCGTTTCGTCTGTACCTGACGTGTACAACATCGTTAGACAGTCTGGGTCAAGATCTGTTGGTCCTACGGACTGGGGGATAGTCCAGGTGTACGTGAAGGTGTCGTTTGGGGCTACAGAGCCATCAGCCTGCTCAGCCTCTGGGAGATGGGATGAAAAAGGAAGCAGCGGTTAAGAGTGATACCGTTTATATTAACCATCAGATACAAGCTGTCCAAGTTTTAACATAGATGAGAAAATCATGATGATGAGAGCCTTTATACATTCGCTATAACTCACGATTCCTTAGTCGATTTTTCTGGTTCAAATGGTTATGCCTTCGGTAGAGTTATCCAAGCACAAAAAAGCACTCGATAACCAATAGAAAGTTGCATTGAACATATGTTGTGGATTCTATATTTTATATGTTATATATAGCTACCTACATGTATGTACATCTTCACTATATGACATCATTTTTGTGGTGCCACGTATGACTTCTAAGGGAGGCATTTTTTTTACAACCGAGTGAATAGAGAACTCATGAAAGCAGACGGCGTTGCGTAACATTTCATAATTTTTGAAATGCCAGCGATGGTTTGATAGTTGGAGAGGGTTACACTTCTTTTTGTTCCCTTACCAAACGTGAATGTATTCCTGTTGTATTCGAAGACATGTATCTGAATACAACCAACCACTTATTCTTAATGGTTTGAATACACAAGATTGTATTCAAACCACTTGTAATAGTATTCCTTTGTATTCCTATAAGCCGAAATATGTAAATGAGGAATACAAACAAGTATTCAAACCACTAGTATGCAAATTAAAAGACGAATACTAGCTACAAATTAGTATTCGAACCACATATTTAAGTATTCCTGTCGGCGCAAATTATTCGAACCACTTGTTAGTATTCCTTTGTATTCCTATAGGCCGAAATATTTAAATGAGGAATACAAACAAGTATTCGTACTACTAGTATGCAAATTAGAAGATGAATACTAGTTACAAATTAGTATTCTGACCACTTGTCAGCTGAAATATATAATACTTACACAATGCTGGAATTAGTATTCCAACCAACACCAAAATCCCACAATGCAGCAGAATTATACCGCAATAATAATCACCTCATACAACATACAAATTGCAGTGTACATAACAATTAACAGTCATCGTACGTGTATATTTCTGCTGTATTTTTAAATTGACATAGGCCTACACTAGCTGTTTCACCGGAAGTACTAGGATGTTCATGCTAGATTATAGATATTAACTCTTATTTCAGTGTGTGCTGTTTAGTAGTTATAATAGTGCTTTCTGAAAACAAACTGGGGTCCAAATCTGCAATATTACTTGATAGGTATTAATTAGCCCATGTTCATATCTATAATGTATCATGACTTATATAGCATTTACACTGTAAACAACTCACAATATATGTAGGTTCAAATGCATGAAAATACATCAAGTCTATAGACAATTATACCCCCTTGTGTAATATTGGTCTAACATAGACAACTGGTCCTGGACCAGCTTTGAGGGAATAGACCTTCGATCCTGTACGAGACTCAACCAAAAGGAATGTAGTTACCATGGACCACTGTTTCAGTATTTGGTCTACCAGTACCATGCATGCACATACTCAAAAGTTAGACATTTCTAGACTTAGATCCAAGGTCCACATGTAGAAACTGGACTTAGACCTATCTAGATCTACTTACTTGTATAAAATTATGTTAAACACATCCTAACTGAGTCTGAGTCCAATTCCAAACATTATTGGCTATGTCTTAGGTAATTAATCTGTTAGGTCTAGAGTCTAGACCTAGTTCTTTTAGACTAGGACATAGATCTAGAGTCTAATCTAGTATTCACTCCACAATCAGATCAATCAAGTCCAGCAATTAGTCCTGGATCTACTTGCACGGTCCACTCATTGCTAATCGCAATGTGACGCGCTCTGAGCAGCTCAGTTCCAAAACTAAACTGCAGTGCTACTGTTCTGGTCCTGGTCAAGCCTCGGCTCTAGCCTAGGCTCTCATCCTGGCGATCGAGCCTCTAGGCTCTGGTTCGACCTGCCTCTGCATCAGTTCTGGTCCTAAATGTAACTGTATGGCTCGATCTGACAGTCAATACGTTGTGTGCCCGTCGGTCATACTCCTAATGCCCCACATATTACAGTCCACAGGCGACACATGCAGATTTACTCAACTGGCTGTGATTGTTGGCAGTTCAAAAACTTCGCTTGAATTATCAATCTTCCCAAGGTCATGCAATATTTTTGCTGGCTCAATGTAATTTGCAGTTTAATAGTAATAAATATGGCAATCCTTTTGACCGCTGCCACCATGTTGAATGATCAGATGTACAGATCAATAAGAGATCATTGCTGTAGACAATGTTCATGTATAAGTGGCCATCTTGGAATTGCTTTATTCTGGTATTCCTCCGCCAATCACAGCCTCATTACGCCCATCAATGAACTATTGGTGTTGTTAATATAGTACCACAACAAACATCAGATTTTTAGTATTCAAATTGGAGGAATACTAATAATCAAAGACTCGATTCTACGTATTCAAACCAACTGGTTTTGAATACTAGTATTTTCATCGAAAATGTTTGTATATTCAGAATACTAATAATCGAAGACTAGAATTCCTTTGTATGGATTTTAGTATTCGAACCACAACAATTTGAATACTTAAATTGATTTAAGTGGTTCTGAAAATAAGATTTTTAGTATTCAAATTGGAGGAATACATGCAACCACTAAAATACCACTTATTTTGTATTCTGAATATTAAGCGAATATATTCAGAAGACTTATTTTGTATTCCTGTTTGGTAAGGGTTAAGCCAAGTTAATCCTGCATATTTCCCACAGGAAATTCTTTCGAGACGGTATCTCTATCCATAACACTCTTCCTGAACAAACATTTCTTTAAGCATTCACATTCTTACATAGGATTTGCAACCCATGGCATGAAAGGGTTAAACCTTCTGGACATGTGTAAAGATGTGTCAAAATGAGGTATAAACCTGCCTTCTGGTAATGCAGTATACAAATATTGACTGTTTTGAGGGGCATGATCATAACTATTGCCAAAGGTGATCTCACAGCTGTACTGTGCCCCTAGACTAGGTCGAGAGGGGGGGGGGGGGGGGGGGGAGTATAGTGCAGTCTAGAGATGACGGAGCTTATATAGTTTTAACCCATGATACGAAAAGTAAACAGTCAATATTTGTTTTTTATACCGCATCCTCTGGACATTTCAATGTCCAGAAAGAGATGTTATAACAAAATATCACTGGTGTTTTTTATTTGAAGAGTTTAAGGGTATTTACCACCATAAGAACATTGCACGTATTCATTGTTAACTTCACGTGCGATCACTGAGTTCTTGCATTGTATACATAAGCACAACTATCTCTGGACACTATATCTCGATATACTGCCCAGCAGTCAGTAGTGAAATTTCGTGTTTTTTTTGGACTGGTTGAATTAGGAGCAATTGTTGAATATTTTTATATGTGAGCTTCCATATGACACATTCTCAAGAAACATATATTGGGACAAATCATATGTTTCACATATACATATACAAATTAAGAAACCTGGTAAAGGGATGAATAATTTAGTTGTTGAAGGTATAGACTGGTAAAGGTAAAATTGCGGTTCAAGGGTTTTGGGTGCAAAATATCCATTCAATATTGTTTTAATATTGCCTTCACAGGTTTAGATGGCAAAACTTAAACCTAAAATGTTCAATGTTGAAGTGCACTCGCGATATCTATCCATGCCGGATCGATTTGATAATTTACCAAGTATATCAATTAGTAGCCGGTTTCCCGGCAAAATTTGTATCATCACGTATTCGCCGAAACATATTCTTTCACATGATTGGTAATTAAGAGCTTCCATTTCATTTTTTGAGAGGGGGGGCATTTCAAAAACTAGTCTATATACCTTTAACTGAATGCATTATATAACAATAAACTATCCTAGTTGTCTCCTGACTTACGATCTGTACCGTCCACGTAGTTAGAACCCTCATTGGCTTTATCATAGAGCACGCCCCTGGGATGGATGCTGTGCGGGACACGCCCGGTGTTCTTGAACGTCACCCGGATGGTATCCCCGACCTCGCCCCGAATGACCGGACCCAGGACACCCATGTGACGGTCATCTGCGGTCCTCCCGATCAGTTTGTCGGGCGTGAAGTCGCCGTCGGAGTACTGGACGTATCTGGCCTTCATGTAGGTTCCGGGGATGCGGTTTTCGGTGTCGGTGAAGAAGGGGAATGATTTGCTGGAATGGTTAGAAATTGGAAACATAAACTGACTAATGGGGTGTGAAAGAAAGTTGCAATCAATTGCAAATCTCCCAAATCAAGCATAAGTCTTGCGATAAATTGCAAATTTGCAATTGATCGCAACTCAACTTTCTTGCAATGCCCCATTAGTAAGAGAGAGAGAGAGAAAGGGGGGGGGGACGGAAGCTAGATCTATTTAACTTGATTGAATTTTTAAAACTTTAATCCTACCAAAATCCTAGGGAATTGAGGAGACTAGTGGGGCGTTGAAAGAAAGTTGAGTTGCAATCGATTGCAGATATCAGTTGCAAATTTTACAACTTGCAATCAATCGCAACTTTCTTGCAACGCTCCATAAGTTTGACAGGATATATTCACTGTATTTATTATGTTTATAGACAAAGAAATGCAATGCCTTCCTTCTTTCATTCTTTTCCAAATTCTTTCCTAAATTGTAGAGTTAGAAGTCACTGACTGACTGAATCAATCACGATTCTTTACAAGAAAATGTGTGCACAATACACAGTGCACTACAGAGGGCGACAAACAACTCACATCATTCAATCCTGGTGCCACTCCTTTTTCTCTCTTCTATAGTGGTTTGGAAAATCTTGCACTGACTGGAAGAAGACTGGAAGAATAGAGGGGAGGAGGAGTAGGGGTAGAAGGAGGATTCTGTGGATGAGTAGCTTAATTAAGGAGTGGGATTTCTGAAAGTGGAATTGATCTCGGGAGAATGAATTACTTCATAGAATATGGGACAGAGAGTTGTAGCGCATTTCATGGTCGCCAACGTCTCAGGACATGGCACGTAAAGAAGATGAAGAATTGTGTCTTACCTTTCAGGATCAGTCAAATCTCTTCCATCGAGTCTGTTTATATCATCAGGGCCATAATGCCACACACTCTCTGAGATGCCTATGAAGTAGTCCCTCATCTGTCCTGTCAGGGGTTCCTCCACCGCTCCTGGACCACAGTCAGCGTTGACTGTATAGAGAACCTGGGCACCAGCTTCATGAAATGAGAGCATTTGATTTGATTTAAAGTGGAATCATAATTGTAGAATTGGTAACTTGTAACTCACGAGAATCATTGAAATACACATGAATCCTTTAAAAATGAATTTGTTTGATAAAATTTTGAAAATGCAAGCATTACTTTAAACAAACATAACTTTAGTATTCATGGCTCATTTTTCCTGATTGAGGTGTCATATGAAAGGGCAGAAAATGATTTCCTTTTCTCGAAATATGATTTTCTCTTTGAAATTCAGATGTCGTTTTGCCAAATGACTTTTTGGTACCCTTCCTTCAAAATTGTTTTTAATCACTCATGCGTGATATATGCATCATATCAGTTGCATCAAATGAAAGAGGGGGATCTAAGCTTTACAAATATGTGTCATTTATTAATTATAATTGTGATTAAGTTATGATAAAACATTGATGGTTCTCGGTTTTGTTTTTTCTGGGACGCACTATATTTTGTTTGATATTTTGCCTGAACTTAAATAAAGCAGATTCCTGTCAAAAAAAAGAGGAAAATATCATTTGACTTTACAGTAGGCTTGCGGGTGCACCATGTGAGAGAGAGAGAGAGAGAGGATTGAGGAGTCCTGAAAAGGACTCTGACTCAGTGATCTTTCTTGGGGGTGTGTAGTCCTGAAAAGGACTGTTTGTTATCTTTCTTAGCTTATAGTTTTAAGGAGAACTATAGTGCTTGGAGAGGATGAGTGGTTCGACTTGGGTGAAAAATAATCAATATCTTTTATTTTGCAAAGTGCACAACCATAACACTATACAACGAAGGAGAGGAACATTTACTCAAGGAGTTTGGATTTCAGGGGGGTTTTCACAAAGACTAAAATTGACTTTAAGTTGGACTTAACTGTTACTGGCATAGATCTATCAAGGGACGTACAAATCATGGTCACATATCTACAAAATTTAGAAAATTGATAAATCATTACTGAAGGAAAAAATATTATCTAAGGATCATAATGGAGAGAGCAAAAAGTGGTATGAATGGCCAGCGATAGTTAAGTCCAAATTAAAATTGATCTTAGTCTTTGTGAAACACTCCCCAGGTGTTTTTCTAATATTAATTAATGATGAGATTATCAAAGGCGCTTCCTGCTGGCGGAACTCAGGAAGCACCTAGCTTGTCAAAAAAAAAAAACATTGAGCCTGAGGAGTTTATGTTATTCTTTGGGGTCAAAGTTAAGTTATTATCTATAAGACAACACTTCCTGAAAGGATGATGATGTATCCTGGTCGGTAGACAGATAAAAAAAACTTTATCACCACCTGATTTTAGTGGTCTTAAGAGCACACTATATTTGGTGTAAATTAAGAAGGATTTTTGTTTGTGGTGATTCTTTGAATATCTTATCTCTTCGGAAATGTACACTTCCATACTATCACAATATCATCTTGCATGTTCCATAAATTTCCAGAAATATATAGTTACTTTGTTTGTTATTTAATGGATTGTTTTTTAATGTTATGTAAGTTGGAATGTGTTAGTTATCTTAGTTTTCATATTAACCTTTGCTTCTTGCGTTCAATTTGTACTTATTGAATGAGTAAATATTGTATTTATGTTGTTTTTAGTGTTAACTGGAGAGGGCAACCTTGCTTAAAATAATACTGTAGATAATTAAAGCCTACCTGCACTAGTTTAGCCAGGGGGGATTATACCTCCCTGCAGTCACTGACAGGTGGTTATCTCATCAAATCAGCTCTAAATTAACATAAGAAAAAGGGGATCATGGGGGAACAACAGGCACCGATTAGGCATTGTTTGATATATAGAGGGTGCAAGTAGCTATAAGTAGTGCACTAGGGCAGTGGGGCTTTAAAAAAATCATACATACCAGTTTGATGAGTGACGACATGAGATTTAGCAAGCCATGTACCAGGGTTGGAGGCTACCATGTCAGCTGATGATACGACAGCCGGAGTCAAGCTCAGAGTATCCACACGGTGGTTGCGTAGCTCCTAAATAACCAAGATTATGTAAATTTGAAAAATGAGTCCTCTCATTTTTATAATGAATTAATACAAGTGAAGAGGAAAATGATTAAATAACCAGGACTATGTAAATAAAAAGATAACAACTATATTAAATGTGTAAACAGTTGCAAATTAGGCCTATCACTTTGTATAATAAATTAATACAATTGAACGGGGAAATTATTAAAAAGTTTTCCTTTGCATCTCTTTCTCTCCCTATGTCGATCTTTCTCTCTCTCTTTCTCTCACTCTCCCTCTCTCTCTCTCTCTCTCTCTCTCTCTCTCTCTCTCTCTATTGCTCTCTCTCTCTCCCTCCCCCTCTCTCTCACCCTCTTGCTTTCTCTTATGTCCTCCATTTCATTTAATGATCTTCATTTCCTAAACACTGAGTCAATACTGTTTTGATTTCTTCATTCTGACCGCTTCCCTTACCAGTACGTTGCCATGGAAGTTGACCGTGTGGACGTCGATCTCCGTTCCGATGCCCATGATGTGCCAGGCCACCTTATCTGATTGACAGATCTCCAATCCTGGCAGAGCACCATAGAGATAGCCATTCACGCTGTCCATCCGGTTACTCTCTAGGAAATCCTCATCCTCTGTTTGGGGTTAGGGTCACGTATGGATCAGGGGAGTGGTGGAGGGGTGCATGGTAGAGATGGGGTAGAAGAGTGTAGGAGTGGTGGGGGGTGGTAGAGATGGGGTAGGATGGGGTAGGATATAGGAGTGGTTGAGGGGTGATATAAGAGAGTTGGAGGGGTAATAGAGTAATAGAGGTATGGTGGAGGGGTAATGTAGGAATGGTGAAGTATATGAGTGGTCGCAGGATTGGTAGCAAAGAAGAAAAAAGAGAGATACATATAATTACAAGTTACCATAGGATAAACATTTTACATATTCTCCTTCTCTCTCTCTCTCTCTCTCTCTCTATTCTCTTTCCTCTCTCTCTCTCTCTCTTGTCTCCTCTCTCTATCTATTTTTTCTCTCTCTATCTCTCCCTCTCTTTCTCCCTCTCCCTCTTTCTCACACTTACATCCATATGAGTTCTTTAAGTGGTTTTCTGGTTTAACTGTCCATATTTAGAACTGGTCTAAAGAAAACAAAAAATCAAATCATTAAATCATTGAGGAGTTCATGAATCCTAAACAATATTCACTAAAATAAGGTATTAGTTAACACTGCTATACATTCTCTATGAAAGTCGGAAGAAACCTTGTCTGTATCGTCTTCCCCAATTTTGTATCTTTACATGTGCTGACCTGCACATTATGGGAGGAAGGTAGCCATCTACTGTTGAACATCATATTTGAGGTAGGGTCAATTGCCCCCACTGAGTAAAAAAAAAAAAAAAAGGATTCGGGAAAGAAAAAAAAGGCATCTAACAACATTCCCCCCTTTTGAGTAAGAAAATTGGGGGAAATTAGGAGAAAACAGGGGAGAAATAGGAGAAAAATAGGGGAAAATAGGAAAAAATAGGGGAAAACAGGGAAAACAGGGAAAATAGGGGTAAAATCAGGGAGATTTTTTTTAAATATGTAAATCTGGTAATTATCAGGCCTGATTGTACAAACCTGGGTCTGAAGCTGCAGCAAACCTCTGAATGTTCTCATCGATATAATAGCTCATATTCTCATCGGTCACTGTAAACATGAGGATGAAGTCTTCCTCCACATCAGTCCTTCGATTGTTGTCATTCAAAATTTCTGGAAAATGAGAAGAAGAAAATGGTGAATGAAAGGAGGAGGCGCAATAGCTCAGTTGGTAGAGCACCGGTCTCGTTATCCGGTGACCTAGGTTCGAAATCAAGTCGATGCGCTAGTGCCCTTTGGAAAGGCATTAATCCTCATTGCCAGGTCCCTCGGAATGGACATAAAGCCGTCGGTCCTCCGTTTGCTTACTAAGAAGCATTTATGTTGTCTTAGCAGTAGCAGTCAGATGAAAAAGGAATGCATGCCGCTCTAGTCTATAACCAAAAAAAAAGGAGATAAAAATCATTCAGCCGTGTTCACCCAGAAATCATTCACCCAGAAATTGAAAGGGGAAAAAAGAATACTATCTAAAATAATACATAACCCCTATATGTATTCAAAAGTGAGAATATCAGGGCAGAGTCCTTTTTCCACATCAGTTCCTCAAATCTGAAAAAAGGAGATAATTTTCTTGTTTTCACCGCAAGTTCTTCCATTGATTTCATACCCCGGATTCGAAAGGAAAAATACAGAATACTATCCAAATCATGGGCCACAGCTAACGATTGGCATAACTTGGCGGGCCATAGTTAGTCTCCCCCCCCCCCCCCCACACACACACACACTCATGCAATACATGTACACACCTGCAATTTTGCAAAAACAAACAAGCAAACAAACAACAAAATCAGGCGCACTTTTTTAGTGTGATTAACCTTCATTACATTCACACTCTGGTGACAAATGAGGCAAAGTGGTTTACCTTTCTCTTCTATGAAAATATACTTCAGAGACCAATCTGATTTAAAGTTTCTGCCTTCATCAGAAACTTTCTTTTTCTTTGCAGGTCTTGAAGTCGTTGCCATATTGGTTGTTATTTCAAACAAAATCAAGAACACAGCAGAAAGAATATCCTAACTTTATTAGTTGTACACTCTACATCTCATTGAACGCGGTGTAAAGGGAAGGGGACTATCCAGTTTACGATTAAGATTCATGAGAAAATTCAACGGTACAGGAGAAAAGGGTTGTCAGTTTCAAGGCAAGTATGGCATTTCAAACATATTTCTTGATTCACAACATTTATATATTTACAAACGTCACTGCATGCGGAAATTACCAACTGAACTTAACACGGCGAGTGATGTTAATTTAATGTAATGAGAGGAATTTTGGGGAGGTTTATATCAACCACGTAAGGAGTCAATATGTTGTGAATGATGAAAACAAATCATGGAAATAGAGATAGCTGTGTGTAAATGTTTTGCCCTATTTCATCGCTGCTATGCGGGACGCATTTCATTCATGCGTTTTTTTTATAATTACTTTTTAATGCTCCGCTGGCTGCACCAATAGAGCTCGCGGGTTGAACACCCATGATCTAAATAATACATAACCCACAGGGCAAAGTCCTCTTTTCACATTAGTTCTTCAAATCTGAAGAAAAGTGATTTTTAAAATTCTTCCACGTAAGTTCTTTCTGTTGATATCTCACCCCGGAATTGAAAGGAAAAATACAGAATACTATCTAAATAGTACATTATAATAATAATAGGCATTTCTATAGTGCCGTCTACCTAGAAATTCTATTCCAAGCCGCATTTATTATTACCCCGGCTTTAGCCTAGCTGCCATTACAGCGCTCCAGCATTAATACCCACACTATGTATTCAAAAGTGATAATGTAAGGGCAAATTCCTCTTTTCACATCAGTTCTTCAAATCTGAAGAAGGAGATTTTAAAAATGCTTCCACGTAAGTTCTTTCTTTTGATTTCATATCCCGAAATTGAAAGGAAAAATACAGAATACTATTTGAATAGTACATAACCCACATGTGAACTAAAAAGTGATAATGTGAGGGCAAAGTCCTCTTTCCACTTCAGTTCATCAAATCTGAAAAAAGGAGATAATTTTCTTTTACTTCATTGATTTCATACCCAGGAATTGGAAGGAAAAAAACAGAATATAATAAAAATATAATATTGGATATTTACATAGCGCACATATCCACCATGCATGGTACTCAAGGCGCTCCAACTATTACCCACGCTCTGCTAGGCAGCCGATTTTGGCGCTCAGAGCATTCAAGGAATTCAACGAATACGTATTGAAAAGGTTAAGTCCCCTTTCCACATCAGTTTTTCAAACCTTTTTGCCCAAAAATGAGAACAAAAGAGGCAATGAACAATTTTTTTTCCTCTAGAAAATCGCTCTCACATATAAATTTGTTTTCAGCTTTCTTCTGGTTGGTTCTATATTTATGATGCGACTTACGTTCTGATCGGTTTAAATTTGGTTTCTTCTTTAAAGTAAAACCAGTGCAACTCAAAACTAGATCTAGTCAAGAGTCAAGACATCCTTTTTTTGTCTCCTTTTATGCAATTAGACTACCGGTAAGCTGCTTATTTGAGAGCAAGAATGTATCAGTTGATTTCAGCACGAGCTCAGTATAAGGGCAGACTTTGAGAGAAGAAAATGGAAATGTCCCCTGAAAAGAAATGCTCTTCAAAGGCTCTCATATTTAAAATTTAACAAGAAATGGCGAGGTGTTTGGACCAAACAATCTTGCAAAAAAGATGTGTAGTCCCATATAGCCATTTTTCGCGGGCAATGCATACCATACCTTGTCATCAAGACCGAGTTGATTCCTTTGTATTTGATTATTCAGATGTACTTCGTGATTGAAAATGATTATATGTCTCAAAATATGGTATACAGAGCTTATAAAAAAGTGTACCGGGGGTATCCAACTTTGGTGGCTTTTAATTAAAAAGTTATGACCTATGTGAACTTAAATCATACTTCATGGTGACGGATAACTAATACCTTGTCTAATGACATATTCAAAATTGTGCTGGTGCTCAGTCACCCGTGGCAGATGGGTGCTCTCTTTCTTAATACGCACTGTACATTTCAACAGACACGTTTCAATCAGCCAGTTAATTTCTATTGAAAAGCAAATAAATCCCCCAAAAAAACTAGAACCGATTCATGAATAGAAGAAAACCATGTCAAGGTATTCTATTTGATGATAAATAAACAAGTTAAATGTTTTCTATGTGGCAAAAGTTCACTTGGACAAAGGTCCGATCAAACTTTGGAGAAGATTGGATTGGCAGTCACGTAATGAGCAATGTCACTCTCTGTGTGATATCAATACTGTGTTTGGTTAAGTGCAAGAATGCATTATTACCTAACAACTTGACATATCGTTACTTCACCAAAAACACCTTTAATGTATTCATAAAGTGTTGGAAACATTGTAGATGTAATGGATGTTTTATGAATTCAGAATAAAAAGGTAATATACAGAGAGTTGTTAATTTCTTAGGTATTGTGAAAATGTCTTATATTAGTGCGATTTAGCTGGTTGAAGACTAAATTGGGACTCCTGATTTCCTCAATTAGATTTCAAAGCTCCTATTTTTAAGAGTAGGAAGGAGGAGGCCCTTTTTTTTCTTCTTAAAAATGGCCGCTCGTTACAGTCGGGCTATTTTTCAAGATGACCGCCAATTTTTTCTTTTCTTTTAAATCAGAAATAGATCATTTTAGCAGTGTTATTCATGTTTTTTTTTCTTAAAAAAAAATTAAATTACAAAAAAAAAAAATATATTTTTAAAAAAAAGCGGGCGGGGACGCTAAACATGTTTATATTTTTTAATGGCCTAACTAATAGCCACAGGATTAATGGGGGGCATTAGTTTCCTTGTTTCCCCGTAAAAACTCGCTACAATGTGGATTAATGACGACAAACAAAACTAGCACCAAGCGGAATATTTCTTTTTGAGGATCAAGTTTGTAAATTAGCAAGAGTTTATATTCATTCCCGACTATATGCACATGACAAAATCAGCCACTGAAGATGAGTAATTGAGAACATTGGCAGCCTCCTCTTTTGATGCATTTTGCTTGAAATTATTAATGAATAGTAGAAAAGAATAGATTCTCACAGAATGAAACATTTAAAGTGGAGGCTTTCAAAAGGTTCAGCAAATTTGTACAGGTCATACTGGTTGTAATACAGTGCAAATATTGGGGGGATATCGACCCAAATATTGACCAGTTATGAGGAGAAAAAAAGAATAATGAAACACTTCAATATTGGCATCACAACCATTTCTAAAATTGGAGTTGGTTTGTTACTTGTCTACAGTACTCAGGACAATGAGCGAGTTCGTAATTAGGATCTACGCATGTGCAGATAAAGGTCATTCGTTCCCAAATTGTAAAACCATTGAGACGAATACTCGTATCGTGCTCATGAAAGTTATGTAATTAGTATTCATTTATGTATCAACAGTACATTTATCTGATACACAGGTGGAAGTTTTCTTCTCAAGAGGGCAAACAAAAGGTATTCATGAAGCACCTCCATCACTTCGACAGTGATTATTCTAAAATGCACAAGTGGGACGTATCCATAGTGTAAAAGATCTGTGGATATTTGGAGGTCATGCGTTCCGAAGCTATTTACGAACTGGCTTATTAACCAAGTGTGGTAGTAGCTTTTTTTGATAAACCTGCCCCTTTGTTGTTGTTCTCAGGAATCCATTCTTTTAATTGTTGAATAGCAATGCAATTCTTATCACTGTTTTAGCAGAGTTCCATGTGAACTTTGAATTCAGATCTAAATTTGTTGAATGAAACACACACTGGTATATCGTTCCTTCAATCTGTTAAGTCAACATAGAATCTTAAGTATTCTTTATAAGAAAAATATTTGCTTAACTCCTAGAGTAAGATATACTTGTTTGTATTTCCTTACAACTTGAAGAATTAGATGAGTAATTCTGCTTAGGGTGGATTTTTTTTCTGCATTTTAAAAAATATATTTCTCATCCATTTTCAGTCAGATTTGGAAGAGAGTCACAACAGAACTATACCCTGAAAAGAAATGCTCTTCAAAGGCCCACATATTCAAAATATAACAAGAAATGTGGAGAGTTAGGACCAAACAATTCTGCAAAATGTATGTGTAGTCCCATTCACCCACTTATGTTTACAGTGACTGTGCTTTTTTTGAAGACCAACTTCATTTCTCATCAATTTGATGATTCTGAAAATGGGTTTATTGCTGTTTGGTTTATAATCAGTTCATCTACTACCCAATTGATCTATTCCATATGGTCTACACCCAGCCTGTCTACAATCCACATGGTCTAATAATCATTTTGTCTACTTATCATTTGGTCTAATGACCATTTAGGCTAACAGTCATTTGGTCTAATGTCCATTTGGAGCTATTCTCCAATATTAGTCTACTACCCATTTGGTATATTGCTCATTAAGTCTAATTTCCAGTTTGTCTAATGCCCATTTTATACACTATCCATATGGTATAATAATCATTTGATCATGAATAAAAATAATCATCAAATGATAAGTAGACAAATTTATTATCTTATGTGGGTATAGATGGGCTGGGTGTAGACCATATGGGAATAGACTAATTGGGTAGTAGACAAACTGATGTAGACCAAATGGCAATGCACTGGAAACCACACAGTAGTTACCAATTGCTTATATACTACAGTATATAATCCAACAGATTCAAGACAGTTTCTGTCACTAAAGTGCTTTTTGCGTGACAAAAATTCATCTTTAACTCCAAAATTAAGAGGTTTTTTTTTAAGTCGACCTGCCCTTAGAGTCTATGTGTTCATGACACCATCTCAAATTGAGTCAGTCTTTCATGATCTAATTTCTTCCCACAATAATAAAAGAACAATAAATTTGGACAGGTCTTACTGGTGTAGGACAGTGCAAATATTAGGGGTGCCCAAATATTGACCAGTTCTGAGGAGAAATTAAGGAGAAACTAATAAGTACAAAGCACTCATTGGCACAACCATTCCCAAAAGTGGAGTAAATTTATGATACCATATGATTATTCTGGATAGTCTAAATCTCTTCATGCAGAAGCTATTATTGATCGATCTCTAGGACACTATATAGATTGATCAATTAAATTCTGAGAAGAATAAAGCATATCGTCGCAATCGTCTCACGAAAATAGGTATGAACAAATGATTCCAACTTTATGGACCACAATTTTTTTCATTTTTAATTGATTACCTTTTTTACAAATGAGCATGAAACCGATGGCGCCTGTATTCGTCCCATACGGGGCGTCGATGTGTGAATGGTAGATCCACGGGACACAGTTGGGCCCTCCCTCTGCCGGCCCCGCCCTCTCGTTCGCCTCCCATGTATAGGTGTGGCTGCCCCCTGGTGCGATGCGTTCGTCTGCTTTGTCCTTGCCTCTGGTGTTGTCCTCATACACGGCACCTGGGAGGGGTAAGAAGATGTAGGCAAATTACTTTAATTCCTTTTAATAATAATAATAATAGTTATAGTGGGTTCTTGTATAGCGCTCATGTCAGTCAGACTTGACACTCCTGGCGCTCCCGACTATTACCCTGGCTTTCTGTCATAACAGGTTTTCAATATTCTCTCTCTCTCTCTCTATCTTTTTATCCTTCTTTTTTCTCTCTCACTCTCTCTCTATAATTTTATCTTTCTTTTTCTCTCTCACTCTCTCTCCCTTCTCCACTCTCTCCTTATCTCTGCCTCCTTTCATTTCTCCCTCACTCTATTGTATTACTTTATTCTCTATCCCTCTACCGCATCACCTGCTTTCTACCATAATTTCTTTTCTCCCTCCCCCTCTTTCTCTCTTTCTCTCTCTCTCTCATTAGCTCTCTCACTCTTTATCGAGTTTTCATTCGAAACCATGCTAAAACATGGTTCAGACTAGAAAGCAGGCTATTACTATCTCATTTAGCTAAGATTATTGTATGTCTACATCTAAAGGGGGTATCTCACTGAGCGGCGAATGCTTACGAACGTAGCTAATTTGGGTTTAGCAAAATAGGTCCCAAACATTCACAAATAGTGGCAAAGGATTGTCACATAGTTGCTAATCTTCGCAAACACTGTCGCTAACATTTGCTTACAGTCGCTAATATTTGCCAACTGCCAAATTCGCAACGTTCGCCGCTCAGTGAGATACCCCCTTAACTCATATCCTGCCATAAGGCTGCTTGCACGCTACTGTTATAGTGCTTTGAATTAAACGCGAGCGCGCTATCGATTGGTTGCTTCATTCATGCGAGCGAGCTACTACCGCTTATCTGCTTTGTGCATGCATGCTCGCATTCGTAATAGCAGTTATTGTTCATGCACATTGCACTGTGCCTAGAGTTTCGCAGGCGCTATTGATAGTACCATCGCGTTAATCCGATTATCTCAAAATTAACTTGGCACATGGGGATTTGATGCTTGGCACAATGGGGATTAGCCATGTGGCATTAGGCTGTGTTCATTTTGGCAGGATAAGAGTTAGGCGATAAGCGTTGGTAGTCTGAATGCAAGATAATCGACATCCCTCACCTTCAGAATCTTTGAGATAGAAGACACCATGAGGGTGCATGCTGAACTCCCTGGACGCCATGTTCTTGGCGTGTATCAGGATGGTGTCCCCAACCTCTCCGTAGATCACCGGGCCCAGGAACCCCATCCACTCGGGACGGTCCGACAACGTGGTGTACGAGTCGTCGGTGTACTCGCGGTAGACGGCCTTCTTGTACAGGCTACCGATCCTGTCGGGGCCCTGTATGACATACTGGGCTTCCGGGCTAGTACATAAAAAAGAAATAAAAAATATACAAAAGCGTTCATTGATCATACATGTAGATGATCCATTCACCAGGGGTGCTCCCTCTATATTTAGAGGGGTCGTATAATTATATACTTGTGATACATGGTACGCGATAGAGGGCCTTCTTGTACAGGCTACCGATCCTGCCGGGACCCTGTATGACATACTGGGCTTCTGGGCTAGGAAATGAAAAATATAAAAAAGCAGTCATTGATCATAGAAAATTAATCCATACACCGAGGGTGCTCCCTCTATGTGGAGAGGGGTCGTATAAATATGTACTGTGATACATGATACATGGTAGACGGCCTTCTTGTACAGGCTACCGATCCTGCATGCCGGGACCTTGTATGACATACTGGGCTTCCGGGCTAGTAAATGAAAAATACAAAAGCAGTCATCAAACATAGATAATCCATACACCGGGGGTACTACCTGTATGTGGTAGAGGGGTCATATTATGTACTCGCGATAGACGGCCTTCTTGTACAGGCTACCGATCCTGTCGGGACCTTGTATGACATACTGGGCTTCAGGGCTATGAAAAATACAAAAGCTATTGTTGTTGTTATTGTTGTTGAAATTAATGGCGTTTTCCATCGTCGTTGGATGATTTTCACCAGGTAATGTGAGAGGGCGTAGTTATTGGTCCTCTCTTGGTATTTTGCTCTGCTCGATCGACGATAGCCTTGTGGCGTTGTGTTTATGAAATAAATAATGTCAGTAAATTGTTAGTACCGGTAGTTATTTTCTGTATTGTTATGCAGCTTGTTCATTGATCACAGATAATCCGTACATTGGGGGTGCTCCCTCTATATGGTAGAGGGGTCGTATAATTATGAACTTGTGATACATGATACAAGATAGACAACTTGTACAGGCTGCCGATCTTGTCGGGACCCTGTATGACATACTGGGCTTCTGGGCTAGTAAATGAAAAAATACAAAACGTTCATTGATCATAGATAATTAATCCATACACCGGGGGTGCTACCTCTATGTGTACAAGTTGTCGGTGTACTCGCGATACACGGCCTTCTTGTACAGGCTACCGATCCTGTCGGGGCCCTGGATGACATACTGGGCTTCTGGGCTAGTAGTAGTAAATGAAAAATACAAAAGAGTTCATTGATCATAGATAATCGATACATTGGGGGTGCTTCCTCTATGTGGAGAGGGGTCGTATAATCATGTACTTGTGATACATGGCCTGCTTGTATGTACCCACTACCGATTCTGCCTGGGCTTCTGGGCTAGTAAATGAAAAAAATACAACAGCTATCATTGATCATAGATAATCCATAAACCGGGGGTCCTCCCTCTCTGTGAAGAGGGGTCGTATATGTACTTTTGATACTTGGCCATGTATTACAAAGCCCTAATTTTGATTGATCGTATTAGGTTGATATTGAGCGTAAATCTATGGCTAATTGTTTATTGATTCAAACTTAAGATTTTTTATTTTCTATTTATTTATTCTCCTCTCATGGGATGGATTGCCCTTGTCAGCTATAAGCTGTTTTTCAAAGGGGTCTATCATAACTCTTTATAATACGTGGTAATGGCCAGCTTGTACTTCCTACCGATTCTGTCTGGGATCTGGGCTAGTAAAGAAAACAAATCTATCAGTTCATCTTTTTGTTTTATTCAGAGTACATATTGCCATACAGTTCCCTGACGGGTGGCCAAGCAGATAAGGCAATTAACATACACTTTTTTTTTTGACAATGTAATGTCCCTCTTTAACAATACAAGTCATGCATCAGTGAGCATGGCAGAGCAGGTAACTTGTTGGTGCATAACATCTGTATTATTGATACAGAAAATTGAAAATCCCTTTGACTCTAGACTTATTTTCTACCATAGTTCAAAGGAGGATTCTGACCTGACGCCAAGTTAATTTTAAAAAATGTGAAGAAAAAAAGGTCAGTGACAGTGAGAGAAAAGTCTGCCTAAAAAGAAGGTTACAGTTTTTAATATTTATATGATCACTGTACATATTCAATTCAAATCAATTTATGTATTTGTACAACCATCAAAATACATATATACAATCAAAACAAGTTACATCAAACATTTAGAAGAACACAATGATGGTTTGGTGACCCCGGAGAAAGCAGGGCTTATAAAAAAAGGGCCACCAAATTGAAATACATAAAAAGGTCAACAATACTTATACAAAGAAAATCACCATCGAACATTAATGTAAACAAGGAAAAAAGAGAAATACACTTCTCTTCTGGCCAACTTTACGATTTCTTTATGATTTCCTTTGTGAGCTATGCTTCAATTCTTTTGTACAAAAAAAATATATTTTTGTCTACAGACATTTTCAGCAAACCTGAGACACAAGATGATTAATGTCAAATGCGTTTAACTGGAATTTTCTAATTTCACAATTCAGTGATATCTGGTTATATTCTGTACATAAACTTGATGGGATATGTATTTCCTTCAGGAAAAAAGGTATTTTCCTTAATGTTTGTATCAACTTTATATTATGACATCTAGCCCTCTCCCTCCCCCCCCCCCCCAAAAAAAAAGCTTGAAGTTCCTGCATTACCTCTTCAATTTAAAATATTATTACTATTTGTTTTTTTAGCCAGGATAGCAATAGCCTAACTGACATTTTTTCTGAATTAGGTCACTGCACTTTAAATGCTCAAGGAGTAACATTTCCCTTGGAGGGGGGGGGGGGGGTGGAGGTCTCTTGAACATGATTTCATAATATCTGGCAAAATGCCAGGAAACATTCTTGCACAACAAAGGGACTCAAAGGGAAATTCCCTTCCACATAACTGGTATATTACAAAAAAACAGCCTCACATCCTTTGTACTTAAACAAATACAGTTTGGCAAGATTACGATAATATTACAAATGATCACAAAATTCTGCTTGTTGGACCAGGGAGGGACTAAATCAACTTACATGTAGTCAGAATGCATGGCATTGTCTACTCACTAACTGCACATGTGCATGTATGTATCAATTTCTAAGAGAATAAGAAACATGATAACTTTCATCCATATGGCTTCTCAGAAAATTTTAGAGGGATTCCCCCAAGACACCTGCATGTAATATGCCCACTCCAAAATTATCTTGACAAGTACCACCAAAAGGTACTCATGATTTCTATTGTGCTTTTTCGTTCTTTGCCTCGTCAAATATTTTGAACAGACGCCTACATGTGACCTGCCCCTCCCTTCCCATTGGCAAATTTGAGAAGCACTTATTGTTAAATCAGTTTCCTTTTCGTCTTGTTTGATATGTATATTGTGGACATATACCTGTGTCCCCTATCTTCTTTGATCAAACTGTAATAGGTATGAACCTTAAAAGCATAATGATTAATGATTGTTAAGCACTGAAATGTGAATAAGAAGGGACAAAAACAATTTGAGAAGAACGAAGAGAAAACATTCTAGCTCATTGTGTTGAATAAACATAATAGTAAAATCAATCACTGCAACTTTCACAGCTAAGAAAAATAAACAGGGGTGGAGTATTAGTAAAAGTTCTAAAGGGGGGATTGGCAATCCTCCCTCTCCCTCCCCCCCCCCCCCTCAAAAAATGTATATTTGTGAGGCAGGACATCCCTAGGGGTGCCACACAAGAAATTATCTATTTTTGGATCTACTGTGAAATAAACGTCAATTTCTTGAAAACTAAATATTGGAAAACCACTGTGTATTTTCATGAAGAAATAACATTTTAAAGACGATTCAGTGTCTTTTTTCCTCACTTGCTTTGCTCGCTCGCAACATTTACAAACAGTATGATTTTAGGCAGTGGTGCATGTGCCTGAAGACCCATAAAGTAAGTCAACAAGATGTCAGAATATATCTTTTGGCTGAAATTGTTTTATATCAAATTCAAGTTCAAGTTCAAGTTTTATTTATCTTTCTTTCATAACACAAAATACAAATATATTTCGTTTTTATAACAGCCAAGTATTCCAATAAAAAGAAGTATCAAATCACCCGTATCCGCTTTGAGATAAAAAGGGTCAAAGACCTACCATGGTTAGCCTGGCTCCCAGGCTTATGGTCTTTCACTAAATTGTTGAAATGTTTTGTTGACCCTGGAATAAGACTAACCTTCCATAAGTAAATAATCAAATCTGATTGATACACGTCTGTAAAATCCTAATTACTCACACACACGCACACACACAGTTTTCAAAATTCAAAGATGGGTATCATATGACTTGATCAAGAGCCAATTAAGATGAAAAGATGAAAAATTTAAAGCCCCACTGCACTACTTATAGCTACTTGCGCCCTTTATAGAGCAAACAATGCCTAATCTGTGACCATTGGTCCCCCATGATCCCCTTTTTTCTTATGTTAATTGAGAGCTTATTTGATGAGATAACCACCTGTCAGTGACCATGAAAGGTGTCTAATCCCTCCTGACCAAACTAGTACAGACAGCCTGATATAAATTATGATCAGTCCAACTACTGGGAAAACCTAGAGTGTTTTAAGTGAAGAGGACATTGCCCTCAGCCTGGTAGCAAGGCAAGATTATGATCTGCAATTACAGACAAATATTGGTACTTTGGTAGTTTAGTCTTTTATGATTTTTAGCTTACATCACTTCCATAATCAATCCATTATTCATTGTTTGACGACATGACCAAATATGTTAATGATTTATTATTATTATTAATAGTATTGGCATCACCTGTGCCTGAGAGGCGAAAAGCAAACTGAATCACTGTAACCCTTGGGTCTCTCCTCCCGGTATAACTGATTGGGGGTGTGCAGGTGGACGACTACACTGGAGTTTCCCCCTACTCTTATATGAATAGTGCAGTGGGTTCTTAATCTTAACGTGCAAAGGTGGTGACTCTCTTCTACACAGGGTCTCCATTTAACGTCCTATCCAAGGGACAGAGTGTTTTCCACTTAAAGCCTATGGCACAGGGGAGGGGCACGTTAACACACAACGCAGGCTTCAGTCATCCGCCTGGGTTGGATTCAAACCTATACGGTCTTTGGTTCAACAGACGACAGGCAAACGTTTTACCGACATAGCTAACTCGCCTCCTTGCCATTTAATAGTTTACAAGCATAACTCCTGTTAATTTTTTCAGTATTCTAACTCCAAGAAAGCATACATTGTGTGCACCATCTCCAATACACAATTAATCCAGAGTATCTCATGTTACTTCACTGTTAAACTGGCCCCTCCCCCTCTTCCTCTATAAAATACCATCATCATCAAGACATCACCACCAAACACTTCCATTTGCCATTATTAATATAATCGCCATGGTAACCATTATCAATTTCCATCACCATCATCAGGATCAGATCTAGGATTATGTAAGGAGGGTATGCTGAAACATGATATCAATAGGGGCATTTTTCTTGTGTTGTATACTCAAGGTTTGTCCATTGGTTTTCAAAAGGGGACTCAGACCAGTTTGTGGCTCCCCCCCCCCCCCCCCAGGCTCAACCCCCATCTACCATTGGATGGTCATGATCTTTACCATCACAATACCACTACCACACTCACCACTACCACTACTACCACCATGCACTTCCACCATTAGGCCTAAAAAAAAAAGGTTGTATTGCCCTTTAGGTGCCAAAACATTGGTAGGTCGGTCGGTCAGAATTTTTTTTTTTTTTTAACTTTTTTTTTTTTAGCTCTCTCTTTGGGCTGATATTTCTCACTTTTGTTTTTCTAAAAAACGGTAAAAAAAAAAAATTATAAAGCCGGCCGTCGATTTGATAATTTTTGGGTCGGTCGCATAGGGCAATACAACATCTTTTTTTTTTAAAGCCATCACAAGGCTACCATAACCATCTACGATCACCATGACTACCGCCATCATTATCATAATCATCACAAACATTACCATAGACAATCACCACTACCACCATCAACACCGTCATCATAATCATCATTACCATTTCCATTTAAATTCTCCACTTCCACTACCACTGTGCACCACCACCACCATGCACCAATGTCATAATCATCACAACCATAATTATCAAGAACAATCACCACTACCAACACCACTACCACCACCAGTCAATCATCACTACCATGTACCATCACCACTTACAGTTCTATCACTACCAACATTGTCATAATCACCATTACCATTATCATCTACAATCATAACTGCACTACCACCACCACCACCACCACCATCATCATCATCATAATCATCACAACAATAATGCACAATCACCACTACCACCACCTAAATCATCATCATTGGTATCATAATCACCACCACCATCATAATACTCATCACAACAATAATTATCTACAATCATCACTACGCTACCAACACCACTCTTATCATAATTATCTTAAATCAATCATGAATCTACCCCAACCTTCTGATCTGAACATAAAGTTTGAAGTTGATCTGTTCCAGGGATTTGTAAAACAATTCCCCGTTTGTTCCACGTGTATGATTGTATCAATACAAAAGCAATTCCAAAATTCATACCCCATACGTTGGCCTACGGGTAGACGGGGTAGTTTGATAAGTACAGATTAGTTTTTAATAGACGGTGAATATGAAGTAAATTAATTCGATATCGAGGGATGATCCATTTCAACATATCCCCATCTCCATCAACATCATACCACTATAAACAAACTCATAGTAATATCCAACTGAATATAACAACATCAACTTACCTATCCGCAGTTATATTCTTTCCGGTGATTTCATTTATCTTGTTTGGAGAGTAGTCCCAGTCGCGCTCGATGATACCCACATAATAGACCCGCTCCTTGGCCGAAACTAGGGCGAAGGAGGAGAACGAGAATGCGGTGCTCAGTAGGAGCAGTGATTGAAGATGTCTATTCATTTTAGTACCACTCGCAGGTCTTTTGCTCTTCAAAATGATTGTGAGAGCAAAAGCTGACTACCTGTTTGCTAGCTGCGCACACGAGCTCTCAAGCCGTCGAAAGATACTGCGCAGACAGCCTAGCCCGAAATTCTGTGATTAGATAAAACAAGGTCAAATACGACCTTTGAACTGAAAATCACAGCGATCCGGTGGAGAATTTCCTGTCAGGTTTATTAGTCCTGATGTGCACAAACGAGCGAACTGCTGCCCCCCCCCCCCGCCCTCTCCCCATCTCCCCCACACCCACACTCTTTCGTCTTCGAAATGTCAAGGTCAGTTATACTATTGGGATGGGATGGGCTTGGGGGTGGGGGGGGGGGGGGGTTCTGGCATTCATTGTATACGCGGTTCCTCGTATTTAGGGGGCTTTCAGGGGTAGTGCCCCCAAGCCCCCTGCATAATCGCTACTTTTACAGAAGGCAATATATTTTCCAGTCTGTATAGCTAGTGAGCGCGGTTTCATAAAAAGAAACATCGTCTTGTGTAATGATTTATGTGGTTGAAAGTTTTGCAACATTGTTGTGTAAAATTATCTATGTGATTGTCACCCTCGATCCCTATGCGTGCTGTTTTCTTTAGAACAAAATGAGGGAAACGATGGATAGTAAAATGTGCATCATTATACACCCATTAGCGGGGCGAATTCAGAAGGGGAAAGATTTTCCTGAAATTATTTTACCTAACCCATCTCCAGAAGTATGAATTTCTGATTTATTTATTTTCCCTTTCCGAATAAACGTAACTTTAGCCCTTATTTATGGGGTCCCCTAAAGTACTTTCTATGTCAAATTCTTTTCTTCTTCTTCTTAGTATTGGGAAGCGCCCGTAAGATCAATCTCACCTCGAGTTTCAGTTCTACTTAATTATTCTTACTCCCAATCCTAAAACCAACCTGAAAACAAATAAAAGGTAATTTTGCAAATTTACCTCAAGAAAATAAAAATCTGCCATTGGCACGTCATGGCCAAAATCTCGGTTGTCAAAATAAAATCAACCTGTATTTCATAAGTCATCATTATGACCAATATCACCTTCTCTGATCTTGACACCACAAAGTCCGGGTCAGATATTTGACTCTAACAGGAACCTGTTTCCGGTAGCGGTTAGAACAGACACTTAACCATGATAACAAAGTCTATAGGATGGGCCAAATTTCTCTCAAGCAGCATTGTCAACCTTTCTTTTTAGTCAGAAGGGGAAGGGAGAGAAGAAATAAAAAGTTTGTCTCTTAATTTAAAGAAAACAAACCATGTATACTTTCAGAACAGGACAAATAACGATATTCCTGACAATGAAATTACTTTTGATGGTGAATTATTGGAAAAAAAAGGATAGCACAAAATTCCTTGGGTTTTTTTATTAATGAAACTCTGAGATGGAATAATCATGACTGTGCAATATATTTCTAATACTATTTCACGTTATATTGGTATTCTCCTTCTTCCTTTTGAGTACAAGACCTCTTTACAGAGTATTATCGTACTATACTGGGGGTGTGCAGGTGGACCACTACACCGGTGTTTCCCCCCTACTCTTATACGAATAGTGCAGTGGGTTCTTAACGTGCAAAGGTAGTGACTCTTCTCTACACGGGGCCTCCATTTAACGTCCTATATTCTCTGTAAATTGAAATATTATGTCCCTTCAAATATCTTGTTTATGTTATATAATTCATTAATACTGCCTTATAGCAAATTCGAAAAGCAACGTTGTTGACGCCATTTTACTGTTAAAAGAAAGGCATGAGTATATGTACCGATTCTTCCTATCGCGACCACACCAATCCCTTGTTTTCAAAACTAAAAACTCTAAAAGCTGATGATATAAATATTCTACAAATAGCACTTTTCATGTTTCGCTTACAAAATGGTCTACTATACCTTCATACCTTCCCCCATTGTTTATTTTGAATAAAACCATTCACTCTTATACAAGGCAAACTGAAAATCCCATTTAAGAAATCAAAAAAACGCATTGGCTCTCAAATCTATTATATAGACACACCGGCCCAGACATCTGGAACTCTCTACCCATTGTTACAGTAATAAGAAACCTTAGGACATTGTATTATTTTAAGAAGGCGGTTAAAACTATGTTATTGTCTAAGTATTGATCCTGTCGTGTGTAATTCTACTGTATTAATGTTCGTGTGTAGAGTGACTGTACATTCAACAATGATGTGTAATCGTGCATGACCTACCATCGTTTATCCATGCATCCATGAATGAACCTGCATTCAATCAGCAGATGTATTAGATTTATTGTATTATTACCAACGCTCCTTCTCTCCCTTTCCTTTTCTTCTCTGCAAGTCTCTCTTTTTTATTTGAATTTTTATTATAGTATAGTAGTATAGGGCACTGGGCATGTCGAGCTACTTTTCTTATTTCTGTAGCCCTCCTGCATATAATGTATGTTAATTATGCATTCAATATATTTGTTTAATTTTGTTTATTATCTGTATAAAATTATATACACTTAAAATATTGTATCAAACCATATTATGTTCGTGAAAATGTATGATGAAAAAAAGAAAAAAGATGCAGAAACCAATAAATCAAATCAAATCCCAATCACAAATTATTCACAGAAGATTGGGTTTACATCTTTATCCTTAAATTACTTGCTCACATAGGTGTACGGGCACATTTTTTAAAGAGGGGGCTGACGAATCTCAACCATCCGGAATCTACATTTTGCTAAGAGTTTATTTTCATAAAAAATTAACGTTGTTCTAAAATACATACACTGTCACTGTAGCCCATAAAGTTATAATTATTTTGCTGACGTCTTAACATGAAATTGATGGTGACAATATAAATATCTTCTCAGAATTGTATTGATCAATTTCTACGACTATTTATATTGACCAATCAAGTTCTGAGGAGATATAAAATATATATAAACAAGAATAATCCATACTGTCACAAACTCACAATGATTTCCTGAAAAGAATAATTGAAAATCATTCCAACTTAAATTTGAAACGGTTTTACATTAAACATATTACAAAAAGAAACACCATCATGATATTTCATGAAAACTGTTCATATTCAAATCAATTGAATTACTGAATGGAAATCCTGATGACACATTAGATGCATAAAAGGAGAGAGAGATAATGTAGAGAGAGAGAGAGAGAGAGAGAGAGAGAGAGAGAGAGAGAAAGAGAGAAAGAGAGAAAGAGATATAAAGGTAGAGAGAGAGAGAGTAAGAAAGAACGATATATAGATAGAGGGAAAGAGAGATAGAAAGAGAGAGAGAAAAAGAAAGAGAGAAAGAGAAAGAAAGTGTGACGGAAAAGAGAGAGAGAGAGAGAGAAAGAAAGAGAGATGGAAAGAGATAATAGAGGAAGAGGGAGGGAGGGAAATCGAAGGAGAAAAAGATATGTAGAGGTATAGAACCACTGCGAGGGGGAGAGGTAGAGAAAGAAAATGAGAAAAAAGATAGATAGAGAGAAAGAAAGGAAAAGAGAGAGAGAGAGAGAAAGAGGGAGAGAGGGAGAGAGAGAGAGAGAGAGAGAGAGAGAAAGAGCAATGAACAGCCTTTCAACATGGTCAAGGTTGTCAATACTTTGAAACTGTGGTAATTTCCGTGAATGATATGTTTAAGCCCTTAAAATATGGTACGAGGTCACCTGTAGAAACCGTTATGAAACGGGTCAAAACCAACTATTATTGCTTCCAAAGTGGATTTGATGATAATGGTATTTATTCAAAGAATTTCACATGGCAGCACAGGGGTTTAATTACATGGATTTTACAAGGTAAAAGGACAAAAGACCATTTTTAAACAAATGTATACATAATCATATAGTAATACGATAATATAATAATATGAAGGAGAGAAATAAAGATAGAGAGGGGGGGGGGGGGGGGGGGGAGAGAGAAAAAAAAATTGAGAGACGAGACTGAAATGACAGACCGAGAAACAATGATATAGAGACAGAAATGTGGCAATCTTGAGGAAGAGATTATAAATTACATAGGCCTAAAATAAATGAGAAGATTAAGTAACTGAATAATCATCTGTAGGTACATTCTAAAATTACGGTAAAATATGAATAATTGTATTAAGCGGAGGTAAAGAGTAGGGAAATAGAGGGGAATTGGGTGAATGGCTACAGAAGGAGTAAAAGCTGTTAGGAGAGAGACATAATAGAGAAAGGGAGAGAGAGAGAGAGAGGGAGAGAGAGAATTATTTAGGGGAGAAAAGGAGAAGAGGAGTAAACAAAAAACATGATAAGAGGACACATAAATATAATCTGCTGTTACATAGTGAGAGCAAAATAATATGGGGAATATAATTTATGGTAAAATTGTAAAATTTAAGTAAGGATAAAAATGCTCTCGGGTAAAGCGTATAAAGTTAAAATTAAACCATTAATTTTGAAATATCAGTAGAAAAATGTAAGAAATTTGTGTAAAAATCATGGCAATGAGTACATAGAAAAAGCAAAGAGGGATATTGCACTTATAGGTTTTTGCGTGTGAACGTTCTTTTACATAACTATAGTGTTAAGATGACCGCCAAAAATATAGTGGGGACTGTTTGAAAAAAAACACGAGCAATTAGTTCACTTGTTAAAACGCTTAGATAACCTCCTGCAAATTTGGTGACCGTGATGGTAGAATCCTGATGATCCTGTAGAGGATGTGGAGCTCAATTCCGAGGAAAAAACGTTTTGAAAGAAGACACTCGCTATAAACAATAGGGTACTGACAGCAGGCACGTAGCCACAGTTTGATGTTGTTGTTGTTGTTGTTGTTGTGTGTTTTTTTTTGGGGGGGGGGCACATACATGTAATCGATCGAGGTAAAAAAAAGGGGTCTAAAAAAGTTCAACCGATCTTGGACATTTTAGGGGGGGCTACGTGCCTGACTGACAGCAACAAGGCTAAATCTAAATCTAAGGAAGAGATAGCGTTGTATGGCTCCAAAACTTTTTTTTTTTTTTTTTTCAAAATAAAACTCAACGACATCGCATATTTACATATGCCTCCAAAACTCGGACAATCGGGACAGCTGGACAAAGGTCAATTGCTTGACAGTTTAGAAATGTGGCTGCATGCATGTGGGGAAGAATGAGAAGAACAGGATCTTCAATGAAGAAGTGCTGGACAGTGTGAATTATAAACAAAAGAACTTGTCGGAATAACAATCTGGAGACAAAAGAAAAACTAAATCTTAGGTGGGGATAACATGCTTTTGGACACCTTAAAAGGGAAGATGGATGGTAACATAAAGACCAAGAATTAGGACGGTGTCAGACTTGGAACGTGACACTGACATAGAGAGGGATGGAGAAGGTCATATGACCTTAGCAGAACACCAATAAGAACACCTGCGAATGACCAGTGGGGCAGTAGACAGAGGGGGAGGGGGAGGGAGGGTCCAATCACTTCCAAAATCCCATCTCTGTCTTCTTCCTTTTTGCAACTCTTCTTTCTTTCTTTCCTTTCCTTTTTTTCTTTCTTCCTTTTTTTCTTTCTTGCTCTTTTTCTTTCTATCTTTCTCTTTCTTTTTTCTTGTATTTTCTTTCTTTCGTATTGATTTCTTACCCTCTCTCTCACTCACATCCCGACCCCCCCCCCCCCCCTCTCTCTCTCTCTCTCTCTCTCTCTCTCTTTCCCTCTCTCTCTCTGTATCTGCTCGTCTTTCTCGCTCTCCCTCTTTCCCTTTCTCTTTCTAAGTGTTGGAGAAATATTTGTATTGACATTTGACACAAACTGATGTCCATCCCGTCACACATGACATGATTAATGTACAAAATCCATTATGCACAATAGCGCCATCTTTTGGCGAAATGCAAGACAGTCATTGTAAAAGTATCCGCTGCAACAACATAAATCATTGCGAAATAAACCAAAACGACAAAACACGATCGCGTCTACTTTCGTAAAATCAACCTATTAAACGCCATTTCAATAGCCATGTAGGTCATCTAATGAAAATAATATACACACGTGACAATGACGTATTACGTAATCGGAACATGATTTTCTATATATGGGACATGCTAGAGGGTATTGGAACTTTACCCTAATTGAGATTATTTTTCGAAAATACATTTTTTGGTAATTTCTCCATTCGTCCCCAGGCCTCCAGATGCGGACGTACTAGGACCGATTGATTGTGCGATGAATCCATCGAAACACGGGGTAGAACCCTAAAGAAAAAATGATCCTCAATGTCATAATGTTAGAAATATCAGTCTATTTCGATTGTAATAATTATATAGAATAATCTTTAACTCTACAAATAAATTTGAATAAACCCTAAAATAACTTAATGTACAGAAATGAAAATAAAGAAATTTACATCGTATACCACCCGTCAGAAAATAATAACAAATTCCTTCTGACAAATTAATACAAAATTTGACGAAGAAAGTCTTTTGCAACTATGGAAGAAAAAAAAACATCAGCAAAAATAACGGAAAAAACCCCACAGTCAGACACTCAGAACAAAAACAATAGGAAAAAACATTCGATATTAACAGCTCAAAACAAGACCCCGTGTCTACTACAAGTTGTAGACCTCCGCCCCCCCCCCCCCCCACTGTTCATAACTAGTTCCATACAACAATTCGATCACTTATTTTAACAAATGAAATAATGCATTTTATAAGCATTATCTGCATATACACGTCATGATAATTGATATGTTATAATTATGTGATTCTCTAGTTTTTTTCTTTCTTAACTTCAACTTTCAAAACAAATGCACGCTGGAATGCTGACTTAAACTATTTTGCTCCTTTAAAAACAAGGGTATCAACAAACCAGGATTAAACCCGCTACTGACATCTAACTGCTTTTAAAAAGACGGAAAACTATTATTATTTGTTCATGGATTAACTTTCTAATGATCTGTGGTATGCTAAGAATCTGATTGTGTTGTTAGTCAACATTCAAATCGGCGGTGGCTGCAAAAGAAAGAAACTTTATTTGCATAATTACTTTGAAAGTTATTGTGATAAAGTGGGCATTAGATCGTACCGCAGAAGCGCGCGGCACAAATTCCTATCGAAATTGTTTTTGTTATAAGTTGCACATAATTATATAGGGACCTATGGTTCTTTTGTATTGTATTTATAATATAATTGATGATTTTCGTCCCAAAAGTGAGTTTTTTTTTATTCATGCATGTCACGTATAAACATTGTCACATATGAATAAAGAGCCTATAATTAACTTTAAGTGAAGTTTGATTTATTTGATACCGTACATTAATACATGACGTTAGACGCACAAAAGAAACATGTTAATGATTTTGATGAAAATTGATAACATTTCAATCAATAAAATTCCTAAATGGATCTCCTGGTGATATCGTACTATATGCATAAAATGAGAGAGAGAGAGAGAGAGAGAGAATGAGGGAGAGAGAGAGAGAGAGAGAAGGGGGTATATATAGAGAGAGAGGTAGATAGAGAAGGAGAGAGAGAGAGAGAGGTTGATAGAGAATGAGAGAGAGGTAGGTAGATAGAGAAGGAGAGAGAAAGAGAGAGAGTTGAATGCCACCATCTACATGTTTCCTGTCCTAATTTCGCTTTAATCCATCTTTCTAATTAAGGGGGGAAATACCATAATGATATTTATAGTTTCTGTAGGATGTTACAAAAGACTTGGGTTTTTCCTAAAGTTTCATTTCCCTGATAAATATTTTGTGAATAGGCAAATACAGTGTTTACTCCTATCGTATTCCATTCATCTTCTTTGTTTTAAAATAATATTATTGGCACCCCTAGGTCAGAATGTTTCAGATTTCCCAGAATAGTAATTCAACTTAAACAAAATCATGAAAGACGCACACCCGATAATGTGTTTTTATTAGAAGAATGAAGAATGTGTAAGCTTGTTGTTTTATTATCAATAACAGCTTCTGAATTCAGGAGGACACAGCAGTAAGTTAAGCTCTGTCGTTTATAGCAAGAGCTCAATCTGAACAATCAAGTTTTGTCGAAAACATTTACAAGAAACGTCAAACGAATCCCGGCGTCTTGAATAATAATTGGTTTTTAGCTTATAAACACGAGAGGTTCTTTCATTGGAAACAGCTCTACATGAATGAAAAACGCGGCCCCATTATACGATACTTATTGGAGTAAGCCACTCCAAAATTACAAACAATCCAACATTTTCAATAGGTTTGATCGATAACTATCGATATTGCAATTGGTGTTCTTCGATCGCAAGCGAGACCGTCTGCATGGTCATCAGAATTTCATCTAATCCTGTCTCTCTCAAAGAGCGCTTGATGCCACCGCGAATTTGTTTATTGTCTGTGATTAACTTATTCTGGAGTATTTTGAGCAACAGCTACATTATTTCTATTCATCATTTTACGATTCTGTTTGAAACGGTTTAAAAACTTTCTAGATAGTGAATTCAGCGGAAAGCAAGATTGCATTGCCCATCATTAATCAAAGTGGAGTTATCAATATTTTTTCATCGGATTCGAGTGGCCATTTTCTGGTAAGTTTTTGTGCATTTTATTTTCTTTGCAGGCACAGTAAAATAATTTCATAATTCCTGCGCTTTATCTATCTTGTTGATTTGTGAGTGAGATATCTGTCCTTAGGTGAAAGCTGACTTGTATGTTACGTATATTGTGAGAGAATGACATTTGTAAAGGTTGACTGAAAAATCCCAATTTCGTACATCATTTTCTTCATCTTTTTTATTTATCATTCATCATGACGTTGTGCATTACTCTCTGAGTATGAGGAAGTCGTTTTTTCTCCAATAAAAAAGAAAGAAAACAAAAATCTTATTTCAAAATGGTGTTCACACTGTAAGTAAAAGGTGTTAACATCTGTTCCATGATTGATTTTAAGTTTAAAGGAGTCTCATAATTTTATATGGGGCTAATGAATATGATTCTCCGTCTGTTTTGACTTTGAGAGACACTATTTTGTGTTGCCCTATATTTTTACACCGCCCCCCTCCAAATAAAAAATGAAAGTCACAAATCTTGGACAAGAGAACAGAGGGCCTACACCGAAGTCTATATAATTTTTATGATGGTCTTATAAAACCTTTGATTTGTCTTCTCAGTTTTGCATAAATATAATTCGTCATAATTATATTGTCCTCTTAGTATCTCCCTTCTCCTTTTACCCGTGCTTGTACTATCCCGTTTAACTTTTGTATGCTCAAACCAGGGAGGTGTAATTCCACCTCCCTGCTCAAACTTAGAGCGCAGTGCATGCACGCAAATCAACCCGCATTTGTGAGTAAACATAAATCAGTCTAACCGTCAAATTTGAGGATGAGTAAGTCGTATGAACGCGCCTGATGATAAGTTCACGTGACAACATGCGCCATCATCACCGACTGTGGAAATATACATGGCTGACATTTGCAGACGGACACCTTTTTTTATTTTTAAAGTGATTACATTTATGCATACATCTCGAAATAGAAATCCTGTAGTCACTTCAGCTGTCCACAGCGGCATAGCCTACTCATCAGAGACCTATTACGAGGGGCGTGTTCTAGACTCTATTTCCTAGCTCCCTTTGTGTCATATTTTAAAGGTAAAGACCAGTTTTGGAAAAGCCCCCTCTCAAAAAATGAAATGGAAGCTCTTATTACCAATCATGTAAAAGAATATGTTGTGACTAATACGTGATGTTACAAATTTTGCCGGGAAAACCGCCTACTAATTGATATAGGGTAGTCCCATATACATCTGTATGTGTACAGTGCTTGTAACTTAGTGCCGACTCAGCCGGCCGGCGAATAAGCGGGGGGGGGGGGCGCTTTTGTTTTTTGTTTTATAAAGGTTAACTTTACGTTATTATCCTATTTTTTTATCGTTTTGGGGGGCTAGGGGGGGGGGGGGGGGGGGGGAGGGGGGCCGGGCCGGAATAATCGCTACGTGGATCCGCCCCTGACCAAGACTGGGCCAAATTTCTTATCATTTTGATGATTCCGGAACCTTACAGTACACACCAATACTTATTATGCTACATGTTCAACCTTTTCTGATCGATTCCACAACGTTTCTTTTGCAATACAATCGCATGACCAGAACTGGTCTCTACCTTTAACCGTTTAGTTTGTTGTTAGAATGGTGATTAATTCCCCATTGTCATAATTATTGTGGACGTAGAGGAAAGAGACATTTCGACTCTGAAAATAGCCGACGACAGAATGATGCGCGAAATCATCTCTAATCACGACGGTGATTCATTCATTATGATGACGTGCAGTTACGGTGGCGGATCAAGGGGAGGGGGCATGGGGCACCCCCCCCCTCCCCGTAAAATACAAGCTGGCATGATTATGTTTACTACGCGCGAGATTTAAAAAAATAGAAAACAGAGAGTAATGTGTCCCGTAAAATTCTTCATCTCATAAGGCACCGTGAAACTGTGATCCCCCCTCCCCTGCTTTAGACTTGTGCCCCCTGCCCCCCAGCCACTGAGTCAAAGCATAGCCAAAGACAATAGTTGTAATACTGAGTACCGACCATGTAAATTCTTCTGTTGCTGATTAATAAACTGTCACGCGTTTCGCTTCAACACCGAGTATACAAAAACAGTAAATCGCATATCAGGGGGTGTTTCACACTAAAGATCCTAAGTTGAACTTATCTCTCAGTTGGACTTAACAATTATGGAAAGCCATTAGCATCGATGGAAATATTTTATAAAAGTTGTTTTAAAAGGCATAACATGTTGATTCAAATAATTCATATTTTCTATTATCAAGGAGAGTTCATGTTCTTGATGTGGAATGTATGAAAAGTCTAAAATACTTGTTTTTTTGCTTTTGAATCTATTTAATTTTAAGTCTACAAATGGCCCTCCATTACGTTTAAGTCCAACTTAGAGTTAAGTTTGACTTAAGATCTTTATGAAACCCCCCCCCCCTGGTATAATAATGTTGCTAAACGGTTTTAAAAATAGAAAACAATCCGCCTCCCATAGACTACCGAGAAAGCTTTTAATCCTCTTAACAAAATACACGGTATTTTCAACTTCTGTTTACCTATTGCAACTGTTTCTTCAGAAAGTCAGAAATGGGGCATTTTGCTCGAAGAGGGCAAATCCCGGGCAAATCCACACCCTTTTATGCGGAGCGTTTGTTCACAAGTTTCGTCGATGAATTTTCACAAAAGAAATCAAACAAGAAGTATGTCATTGTGCACAAATTATATCGCATAATAATGTAGACAAAAATTGTGGAACGCCTTTACTTTGCTGTGGAGATGAAACTGAAGAGAAATATTAGAATGAAATGATATTTGTTTACTTTTCTCTCTGTTTATGTTACTTTCCCCCCATTTTCTCCGCTCTCTATGTCTGTCTCTCTCTCTCCCTCTCTCTCTCTCATTTACTTTCAAAGTTTGAAACAGATAGTTTTAATTCTCTTTCAGTTTCATTTCAGGGACCCGTTTCACAAAGCTTTTTTTCAACGACAAATGACAAAAATCAGTGACAAATCTGCTGATAACCAATCAGAAGCAAGGATTTCAGTAGCTTATAACACAAAACGGTCATTTGTCACTGATGACAAGTTTTGTGAAACACCCCCACTATACTAACAAGATTAATGATCTTTGATGCGAACGGGTTGGCGATGCCAGTCCCTAGAATTTTCGTTGCAAATGCTTTCACCTTTTGTGTTTTTACTTTTGAGTTACCGCTATAAGTAAACACGGATTTAGAGAAAATAATCTAGAAATCGGCTTGAAGAAATACAAACAGGTTCAAATGAGTAATGCAGATGAGCTTTGGTTACTATTCTTCACTAATTTTGATGCTAATCATTCCTTCAACTTCCGTAAAATATATTTCTCTTTATTCTCTCATTTTTGTATCAACTCACGTATCCTCATGTACATGACTGCAGTTGAAACCTGTGTATAAGTGACAATATACATGGAGACAAGAAAAGAGGTCGATACATGCAGGTGGTCGTTATAGACAGGTTGCTTAAGTACATGTTTCAATACGAAATGAAGATGAAGGGAATAAACATGTGGTAGTTATACTCAGGTAGGCTATTTTGTCTTGCATTTCAGTCTTGTAGAAAGAAAAAGTGGAAATCCCCGCACCATGCACTGAGATCAATGTGGAGAGCTATCAAAATGGGTTTTTTTTGTCAATTTACTAACTTGAAACCGTTAAAAGTACTTCTGTAACATCCAATGAATATTTATTAGATCTATGATAGCGATGCAAAAGAAAAAGAAAAAAAAAATGGGAAACCCATCCGTCGAGCCGGATTCGAACCAGCGACCTAGAGATATCAGTGATTGTTCCGCTACAGTCTCCCGCTCTACCAACTGAGCTATCGACGGTTCCTGTCTGTGACGGCGCACGTAACAAATAAGTATATAATAGCTTGGCGGCCCCGTGCGAAGTGCACGCGGTAATAGACATACACACTTTGCATACACACACGCGCGTTGCGTGAGTGCACACTTTGAATACTTTTATACAACTTGGAATCTATTTATGACGGAGACCTATTGACAAGTTCTGACGTCACGATAAGTGGCTGTATGGTGCAATCTGATGGATCTACTACGTACGTACTGTAGTATAGTATGTCTCGTGTTATCATGGAGTTACTAGCTCCATGTGGTTATTATCTCGGTAATTATACACGCGATATGCCTATATATTCTTTGAATACAGTAAGATCCAAAGACGTTTAAATATAATTACGGTAAGATCTTACGAGTTACGTACTATCTGAAATCTGAATGCAAGATATCTTTGTATTCTACATCACATGCACAAAACACAGAAATTTAATACCAACAAATTTAGTGTTAACAATTAATTAGGCCTATTCAGAATGATTTGATTTTGAATTTAATTTTAATTATTTACCAACGACAATACAGCAACACGAAGGCTACATTGGGTATACAAGAAGAGAAATTATTGGTAGGTAAAATGGTGCTATTCGAGCATAGCCTAATATTCAAACTCCGCTTGCATGCAAGCTCAAAATCTAAAATCAAAGCCTAGCCTTAAATTCATTTTAAAAGGGGTGTAAGTAGTAAATGGGGAGGGGGAGATGTTTGTCTTTTATTTTGAACAGTTGATTGTAAAATGCATCCGGCTTAAAAGAAATGAACTAAAAGAAAAAGAAAAAAAAAGCAACCACTCCGTCGAACCGGATTCGAACCAGTGACCTAGAGATATCAGTGATTTAACCGCTACAGTCTCCCGCTCTACCAACTGAGCTATCGACGGTTGATGTCCGAGTGTGTGCGAAATGCGCTCTAGTCAAATTGTGTTTAATTAAAAGAATATTTAAGTTACTACATTTGGTATTGAATAACTAATTACGTATTTAGATCATAATTATTACCATTTTTGACACCATATTTAATTTGATTTATTTACCAACAGCAATACATTTCATACAATAATTTACATAAACATGTACAAGAAAAGAAACATTTGGTTGGTAAAAGGGGCCAGATAATAGCACATGTGTCGGGCCTAACCCCTTAAACAGCTAAACAAAGTATTTTGGTACAAATCAGTTCAAAGAACGTAATAAAACAAAAAATAATGAATTTACTTTTACAATCGATACTTAAAAAACAAAACAAGAATCAGTACTAAACAATTTCATACAATATAAAAACTAATAATGTAAAATATGAACTATGAACTGTGTACCGATATTTCATTCATGACTGGTTCAACAAAGGACTTGTAACAGAAATTCGAAACCTATTTCTAGACCTTGTCAATCTGACATCATTCAACAGGTAATCTATTCCACTAAATTCACTGCCCACAAAAGACAATAAAAGTTGACCTTGTGTGGTTCTTAATTTTGGGAGACGTAATTGTTCACCTTCTTTTTGTCTTGTGAAATAGCTATGTTCTATGTCACAGTACTCTATCAAGATATGAGGCAAATTGTCAGTGACTAGATCAAACATGAAAGTAGAAATGGATAAATCATGTAAAATATACACATTTAGGATTCGATGCCAATCTTTTAAATGAATGGATCTGAAGGAGATCTCCATTCACTAAATGTTATAGCACGAACTACCATTTTCTGTGAATATAATATACTTCTTAGGCTATTCTTATAAAGTGCTTCCCCACACCTCTATTCCGTAAGAAATGTGTGGTTGTATAAATGCTTTATATAATAATATCAGATTGCGGCTAGGAACAAAATGTCGCAATCTAAATAGCACTCCAACTTTTTTCTAATACACTGATTTACAAAACGAATATAACTATTCCAAGACAAATGTCTATCAATGTGAACCCTAACAAAAGTGGCAACATCAACCTCTTTAATTTCCTCGCCAGCGATTTTCAGTTTACCATTTATACCTATTTTTTCCTCCTATTACATAATTATTATGGAATTAGTTTTCATTGAATTAATTGTGAGTTTATTAGCAGTGCACCAGTTATGTATCTTCTGTATGTTGTTATTCACTTCATTTACATCAATTTCACCCTGGTTAGCAGAAAAAGTATGAAATAGGTTAGAGTCATCGGCAAACAGCCAAAAATTGAAATAATCAGTAACAGTTGGCAAATCATTTATATAGATTAAAAACAGAGTTGACCGTAATACTGATCCACATCTTATCGTTTTCCTTTCTGATAACGTTTGACCACACTGAACAAACTGATATCGGTTACAGAGATCATCCTTAACTCATTCTAGAGGTAACCCTCGAATGCCATAACTAGATAGTTTACCTAGTAATATATTATGATTAATAATAATTTGTGTCAAATGCTTTTTTAAATTCGATGAACACACCCAGAGTTACTTTTCCCTGATCTATAGATTTCAAAGTTGAATTAATCAAGTTCATCAAAGACAGTTTAGTGCTATATATACTCTTTCGGAATCCATATTGATGGTAATAGAATATATCATTTTTTTCTAGAAATTGTATTAATCTGATATTTATCAATTATTCTAAAACTTTACCGATGACAGGTAAAACCGGTATTGGTCTATTACCTGGATCTTCTCTTGGCCCTTTTTTTGTGTAGGGGAGTAACCTTTGCAATCTTCATTTCATCTGGAACCCTGCCAGTTTATATGCCAGTGGATGTGAAATATATGGAGCACTATCTTTAATTAATTGCCTAATAAAAAATCTAACAAAACATCAAATTGCCCCCGCCAACCCCCCCTCCCCCCCCCCCCTCTCTCTCTCTTTCTCTCTCTCTCTCTCTCTCTCTCTCCAGATCATGTACATTAAAACAAGACGAAGCGAGATAGCATTGTTAAAGAAATATAAAAATGATATTGCCTTCGATATATAAAATTCACCCAACTCTGAAAAAAGGAGCCAAAAGAAGAAGAAGAAGTAAAAAGAACCACTCCGTCGAGCCGGATTCGAACCAGCGACCTAGAGATATCAGTGTTTTAGCCTCTACAGTCTCCCGCTCTACCAACTGAGCTATCGACGGTCGGTAGATGAACTTATTAACATATTTACAACAGACAAAATGATATGAAGATTCATGTTACGCAATACCTGTGGAATATACTTACTTATATAAACATATTATCACTAACGGAAGTACTAAATTGTTATAATACTCAGTATGCAGTGTGAACAATTATTATTGGAACCAAAATCTTTTCAAGGAGTGATTTAGCCCAATATGCGTATTAAAAAAAAACTTACGGAACATAA
>JAVYIG010004641.1:77500-156035 GCA_035222895.1 Strongylocentrotus droebachiensis
TATTTTGACATCAAATTGCCCCCCCCCCCCCCTCTCATCTGATTATGTACCTCAAAACAAAAGCGAAACAGGATAGAAACGTTAAGTAAATATGAGTATGATATTAATCATATATTTCTTGTGCAAAATGTATACCGATGACACCATAAAATTCATCCGACTCTGAAAAAAAGCCAAAAAGGAGAAGGAAAAAAGAAGAAGGAGAAGAGAAAGGGGAACAAAAGCAACCACTCCGTCGAGCCGGATTCGAACCAGCGACCTAGAGATGTCAATGTTTTAGCCTCTACAGTCTCCCGCTCTACCAACTGAGCTATCGACGGTCGGTAGGTAACTAACGAACAATTTCGGATGAGACAAATTATTTGAATATTAATGTTTCACAATTACATGTGGGATATGTTTAAATAAGCATAATCATAGTAACGGAAGTAAATTTTCATAATACTCAGGCTGAACAAATATTGGAACCTAAACATTTAGACATCGAATTGCCCCCCCCCCCCCGTCTCTCTCTCTCTCGCTCTCTCTCTAGATTATGTACCTCAAAACAAAAACGAAACGGGATATAAAATGTTGAGAAAATATAGGTATGATATTGCCCATATAATTTGTTGCAAAATGTATACCGATGACATTATAAATTAATTCTAACTCTGAAAAAAGGAGCTAAAAGAAGAAGGAAAAAAAGTAGAAGGAGAAGAGAAGTAGTGAAAGAAAAAAAAAGCAACCCTCCGTCGAGCCGGATTCGAACCAGCGACCTAGAGATGTCAATGTTTGTGCCCCTACAGTCTCCCGCTCTACCAACTGAGCTATCGACGGTCGACAGGTAAATTAATGAACAATTTTACATGAGCTAAATGATTTGAAGATTCATGTATGGCAATACCTGTGGGGTATATTTACTTATATAAATATATCAGTAACGAAAGCGAACTTTCATTATACAGTCAACCTGCCTTAGTGACCACCTGTCTACAGAGACCACCTGTCTAAATACCACTTTTTGTGTTTCCCTTGGATGGTCGCTATATAGACAGGTTTGACATACTCTGTCTGAACAATCATTGGAACCAAAACATTTAGACAACAAATTGCACCCCCCCCCCCCTTCCCCTTTCTCTCTGTCTCCCACGTGATTGTGTACCTCAAAACAAAAGCGAAACGGGATAGAAATGTTACGAAAATATAGTATGATATTGTCCATAAAATTTGTTGCAAATTCTATACAGATGACACTATAAAATTCATCCGACTCCGAAAAAAGGAAACCAAAAGAAGCAGAAGGAAAAAAGGAAAAAGAGAAGATAAGAAGTAAAAGAAGAAAAAAAAACCACTCCGTCGAGCCGGATTCGAACCAGCGACCTAGAGATGTCAGTGTATTAGCCTCTACAGTCTCCCGCTCTACCAACTGAGCTATCGACGGTCGGCAGGTAAACTTGTTAACAATTTCACATCAGACGAATGATTTGAAGATTCATGTTACGCAATACCTGTGGAATATACTGACTTATATAAACATATCACTAACGGAAGTACTCAATTGTTATAATACTCAGTATGCAATATGAACAATAATTATTGGAACCAAAACATTTTGACTTCAAATTGCCCCCCCCCCCTCTCTCTCTCTCTCTCACTCTCATCTGATTATGTACCTCAAATCAAAAGCGAAACAAGATTAAGTAAATATGAGTATCATATTACTCATATATTATTTGTTGCAAAATGTATACCGATGACACTATAAAATTCATCCGACTCTGAACAAAATGAACAAAAAACAAGAAGAAGAGAAGAAGAAGGAAAAAAAAGCAACCACTCAGTCGAGCCGGATTTGAACCAGCGACCTAGAGATGTCAGTGTATTTTCCTCTACAGTCTCCCGCTCTACCAACTGAGCTATCGACGGTCGGTAGTTGAACCTATGAACGATTCCATCTGACAAAAACATTTCAGTAACTGAAGTACTAAAAAAGTACTAAAAAAGCAACCTCTCCGTCGAGCCGGATTCGAACCAGCGACCTAGAGATGTCAATGATTATGCCTCTACAGTCTCCCGCTCTACCAACTGAGCTATCGACGGTCGGTAGTTGAACCTATGAACGATTCCATCTGACAAAAACGATTTGAAGATGCATGTTTGGCAATACCTGTGTAATATATTTATATACACATATGGTAGCGGAAGTAAATCTTCATAATCCTCAGTCTGAACATATTTTATTGGAACCAAAGTCTTTTCAAGGAGTGTTGGCACAGTCAGTAGAGCGTCCACCTCGTCATACCAAAAAGACGTTAAAAGACGGGAGTTGCTGCTTCCTTGTTTGGCGTTCAACAATAAGGGGATAGAGCAACGTCGATCTGGCGCTGCTCAGTGGCTGCATGGCTCACGATCAATCGGGCAAAAAGAATTTCCATTTTCGGTTTAATAACATTTGGAGTGGACTAAAAGATCATTATTATTAATATTAAACCCAATATGCGTTAAAAAAAAAATAACGAGACATAAAATTGCCCCTCCCCCTCTCTCTATATCATGTATCGAAGTTGGATAGAATTGTTTAGAAAATATAAGTATGATATTGCTCATATATTTTTTGTTGCAAAATGTATACCGATGACACTATACAATTCATCCGACTCTAAAAAAAAAAGCCAAAAGAAGAAGAAGATATTACACGAAAAAAGAGAAGAGAAGAAGTAAAAGAGCAAAAAGCAACCACTCCGTCGAGCCGGATTCGAACCAGCGACCTAGAGATATCAATGTATTAGCCTCTACAGTCTCCCGCTCTACCAACTGAGCTATCGACGGTCGGTAGATGACTAATGAACACCTTCGGATGAGACAAATTATTTGAATATTAATGTTTCGCAATTACATGGGGGATATGTTTAAAAAAGCATAATCTTAGTAACGGAATTTAAATTTCATAATACTCAGGCTAAAAAAATATTAGAACCTAAACATTTAGACATCGAATTGCCCCCCCCCCCCCCGTCTCTCTCTCTCTCTCTCTCTCTCTCTCATCTGATTATGTACCTCAAAACAAAAGCGAAACGGGATAGAAATGTTAAGAAAATATAAGTATGATATTGCCCATATAATTTGCAAAATGCATACGGATGATATTATAAAATTCGTCCGACTCTGAAAAAAGTGAGTAAAAAAAAAGAAGAATATAAAAGATAGAAGAGAAGAGAAGAAGTGAAAGAAAAAAAAGCAACCACTCCGTCGAGCCGGATTCGAACCAGCGACCTAGAGATGTCAATGTATTAGCCTCTACAGTCTCCCGCTCTACCAACTGAGCTATCGACGGTCGATAGATGAACCTACGAGCGATTCCAGATGAGAAAAAGGATTTGAAGATTCATTTTTGTCCATTACATTTAAATACACATATCAGTAACGGAAGTAAATTATCATAATACTCAGGCTGAACAAATATTGGAACCCAAACATTAAGATATCAAATTGCCTTTCCCCCCCCCCCTCCACCCCCCCCCCCCCACCCCCACCCCCTCTCTCTCTCTCTCTCCCTCTCTCCAGAGTATGTACCTCAAAACAAATGTGAAACGGGATAGAAATGTTAGGAAAATAGTGCCCATAACATTTGACATTATAACATTTATCCGACTCTGAATAAAAAGGAGCCAAAAGAAGAAGAAGATATTAAAAGAAAAAAAAGAGAAGTAAAAGAACAAAAAGGAAACACTCCGTCGAGCCGGATTTGAACCAGCGACCTAGAGATATCAGTGTATTAGCCTCTACAGTCTCCCGCTCTACCAACTGGGCTATCGACGGTCGGTGACCGTAAGTGCCAACATACCCTTTGGTATTGATACAATGATACAAATATCCCTACGTAAATAGGATATAGTATCAGGGTATTATGACGTCATGAAGAGTTAATAACTAACTTGATTGCAACGAAGAGACCGGTTTGCTATTTTTAATGCATATTTTTTCTAAATTAAGTTTCTCTTGAGCATTGCCCGATATAGCAACAGCTTATGTATTAAAAGCGAACTACATTGAATAGTTTGTAAGCAGGGCAGGGGTTTAGGCGAGTCATGTTCACAAAGTGAAATGACTTATGGCATATAAGTTCTAACTTTTATGAACAATTCTTTTTTTGATAACCTGTTATTTCGGGTAAATAGAACGGGTTAAGTATGTCCCAAATGATATATAGGTCAGCGGATATGAGTCCATCATGCTTTCAACACGGTCCAGTATATCAAGTTTTCGAATTCGCCATTCACAAAACTATAAAATAAAGCGTCTGTCTAAAAAAAAAAAAAATTATATTATTTATTTTCGGTATGCTATAAGGGGATAGAGTTACGACTCAACGATTTGATCAAAATATATTAGAGCAACAGTCGATAAAAGAACGAAGTCCTATATATAGGCCTAGGCTATCTTCGCAACATTTTTCAATGTATTTCATTGCTTAGGGTAAAGGGGGTGGGGTGTGGTTAGGGTGAGGAGAATATTAATCGAAAATATAAGGACATAAAAAGAACAAACAAATGATCACCCGATAAACACAACTGTAATATTATGTAAAGACTTGGATTCAAAAGCAAACAAACAACAATAAAGCAAAGTTTTAGAGACCACTTACTTTTGTATTTAGTTGCCAAAACTGACATAGTCATTATTATGAAGGGGGGAAATAAGCAAATATCTTTTGACAATAAAACTATAAATAGGTGTGCTTACATTACTTGCACTATAAATAGAAAATTTGGAATAGTAAGACTATATCTTTAAGTACCTCGAGACTCAATCGCGTCCCCTACAATTAAATATGTTTCTTTTTGTTTCATTATTTTTCTGTTTTATTTTCTTCCAGTATAGCTCTGGTCAATCTGTATATGTTTTTATTTCCCATTAAAATAATCATTCCTCTACTGACTATGCAGCTGCTTGAAAGAGACAGTGGGTCGGCGACTCGGCGGCCAATTGATTCATATTTTCATAAAATGCCTTTGCTCGCGGTGCAAACATATTTATGATAGACATGGGACTGAAGGAATTGGCCTTACATAAACAGCATTTACGCTGAGATGTTTATTTCAATTTGGATATAAGCGTCTATACATCCAGGCGCGGATCTACGGGGGGGTTTAGGGGGTTTAAACCCCCCCCCCTTGGGCGGCCCCCCCCCCCCCCAAAAAAAAAAAAAAGGGAAAAAAAAGAGAAAAAAAAGAAAAAAAGAAAGAAAAAAGAACGCACGCTGGAGAGAAACCCTTTCAAGTGCAAATATTGTGAGAAGATATTCAACTCATCTGGTAACTTAACCAAACACATGATAACTCTGGATATAACTGTGTATTTAACTGTTACTTGATTTAAAAAGACGTTATCATGCACTGCTTTTTATGGTCTCCATTGTGTTAATAGATGCCAGGAAAACATCACTTACGGGGTTCAAATAAACACCCCAAAAAAAATCGGCTCGCCGCTTCGCGGCTCGTGGACGATGCTCCGCATCGTCATTATTTTATTTAACTGTTACTTGATTTAAAAAGACGTTATCATGCACTGCTTTTTATGGTCTCCATTGTGTTAATAGATGCCAGGAAAACATCACTTACGGGGTTCAAATAAACACCCACAAAAAAATCGGCTCGCCGCTTCGCGGCTCGTGGACGATGCTCCGCATCGTCATTATTTTATTTAACTGTTACTTGATTTAAAAAGACGTTATCATGCACTGCTTTTTATGGTCTCCATTGTGTTAATAGATGCCAGGAAAACATCACTTACGGGGTTCAAATAAACACCCACAAAAAAATCGGCTCGCCGCTTCGCGGCTCGTGGACGATGCTCCGCATCGTCATTATTTTGGTCAAACCCCCCCCTTAGCAAAAAGCTAGATCCGCCCCTGACATCCCAAGAGAGACAAACAAACTCCGAAATGAAATATTGTATTTTTGTTAGTCAACAATCATTCCATATATTTTCCCTCTTCTTTTCGTATCATAATTTGAAGTTTCTTGTATCTCGATCATTATACTACATGTATTAACGTTATTGTTGTTGCTGTTGCTGTTGTTGTTGCTATTATCATCATTATAATTATCTTTATTAGTACTGTTGTATCAATGTAAATGTAGGTAATAGCAACATCATCGTCATCATTTTTTAATTTAAAACAAAATATATATATCAATATGACGTGATCAGTATTCTTAAGTTTCTGTACGTGAAACACCTCTAACTGCATGACAGGGCCCTTATTATCATGACTTCACTTTGAATAGCTCTAATTAGGATGCTAATCTGCTTGAAAACACCAGAAGTATTATTAACCAAAATATGTGCCACTCACACCGCGACTAAGAAGGCGTATCATTTTCTAGTCATTGTTCATTTCCCGTAGATATTATTGATCGGCACATGTTGTGGTTAATCATTATCCAAACAGCTATTCATTCATTCTATTCTTTTCCTTCCCCAAATCTCTTGTCTATGGTGGTGGTGGTATTCGCGGTTGCCGTTTTGACAAATTAACCTCTGACAAACATATACATGGGTTTGTCTGCGTCAGTGTTGAGAACCAGAAGGGAGTTGTGTGTTTAAAGTATACGACGCAACGCCTTTCTAACGTCGAACCGAGGACATAAGCCTTGCGTTCATGCAAGTCAGTGACATGCGTGACCGACTTGGTCCCAAAATACACAGGGGCGGATCTAGCTTTTTGCTAAGGGGGGGGTTTGACCAAAATAATGACGATGCGGAGCATCGTCCACGAGCCGCGAAGCGGCGAGCCGATTTTTTTGTGGGTGTTTATTTGAACCCCGTAAGTGATGTTTTCCTGGCATCTATTAACACAATGGAGACCATAAAAAGCAGTGCATGATAACGTCTTTTTAAATCAAGTAACAGTTAAATAAAATAATGACGATGCGGAGCATCGTCCACGAGCCGCGAAGCGGCGAGCCGATTTTTTTTGGGGTGTTTATTTGAACCCCGTAAGTGATGTTTTCCTGGCATCTATTAACACAATGGAGACCATAAAAAGCAGTGCATGATAACGTCTTTTTAAATCAAGTAACAGTTAAATACACAGTTATATCCAGAGTTATCATGTGTTTGGTTAAGTTACCAGATGAGTTGAATATCTTCTCACAATATTTGCACTTGAAAGGGTTTCTCTCCAGCGTGCGTTCTTTTTTCTTTCTTTTTTTCTTTTTTTTCTCTTTTTTTCCCCCTTTTTTTTTTTTTTTTTTTGGGCCGCCCAAGGGGGGGGTTTAAACCCCCTAAACCCCCCCCGTAGATCCGCGCCTGATACACGTAGTATTTGGAAAATTAGCAGACTTTAATTGTCATGATTGTGGAGCCGTATTTATGAATACACGTGATTATGATACGGGCATGAAACTCGGTTCAATAATAATGCTCTTAGTTTGCCATGCCCATTATTATAGTGGAACGATCCTATATACATATTGGTAAAATGGATTAGTATGTAGCATTTGGGAAATTGTACTGAATCGGAGAACTTGAAAATTGAAACAATCATCTCGTTATCGTAAGTTTGAAAATTCCTGCACTATTTTAACTTTTTTTCCCCCTTGAAATTTATGCATTTATATGTGACAATAAAAATGACATTCTTTGTAGAAAGAAAAATCAGCATTTAATTTAAGCATGAGCGTGCGGGTGGAGGGAGGAGTTGTTTGTCTTTTATTTGAACGGTCGATTGTAAAATGATCCGGCTTAGAAGAAATGAGCCAAAAGAAGAAGAAAAAAAAGCAACCACTCCGTCGAGCCGGATTTGAACCAGCGACCTAGAGATATCAGTGATTGTTCCTCTACAGTCTCCCGCTCTACCAACTGAGCTATCGACGGTTGATATCAGTGATGGTGTGAAATGCGATCTTATCAAAATGTGTTGATTTAAAAGAATATACCACGTTTGGTAATGAGTAGCTAATTACGTATTTAGATTGTATTACCTTTTTTGACACCATTTAGTATGATTGTGTCTACACAAAGTGGAATTTCAAATTACGTTGAGGTTATTTAACCGGGTTGCTGTCTTGAAGATATTGTAATTTGAAATTTGAAATGTGAAATTACAAAAATAAAAAGGTAGTGGTGATGAAGACGATGATGATAATGGTGATGATGACGACGAAAAATATTCGAACTTGCCGGAATCGCGCCAGGGCTCTATCGGTCACAAAAAGTGCAAAAAAGGGATTGGCCACTCCGTCGAGCCGGATTCGAACCAGCGACCTAGAGATGTCAGTGATTGTGCCTCTACAGTCTCCCGCTCTACCAACTGAGCTATCGACGGTTGATGTCCGGGAGAGTGGGAAATGCGCTCTTATCAAAATGGTTTTACTTAAAAGAATATTTAAACTACCACATTGTGTAATGAATAATTAATTACGTATTTAGATTGTGCATGTATTACCATTTTTGACATCATAATGGTATGTGTCAACACAAGGTGGAATTTCAAATTACTTAGAAATTATTTATCCGGCTTGCTGTAAAGAAGATATTGATATTTTAAATTTGAAATTCCAAAATAAGAGGGTGATGGTGATGAAGACGATGATGATGATGGCGACGACGAAAACTATTCGAACTTGCTGAAATCGCGCAGGGCTCTATCTGCCACAAAAATGGCAAAAAAGCAACCACTCCGTCGAGCCGGATTCGAACCAGCGACCTAGAGATGTCAGTGATTGTGCCTCTACAGTCTCCCGCTCTACCAACTGAGCTATCGACGGTTGATGTCCGGTAGGAAATGCGCTCTTATCAAAATATGTTTACTTAAAAGAATAAAGCTATTAACTAATTATAAACGTATTTAGATTGTATTACCATTTTTGACACCATAATGGTATGTGTCTACACAAGGTGGAATTTCAAATTACGGTTGAGGTTATTTATCTTGGTTGATATACCAGATATTGAAATTTGAAATTACAACAAAATAAAAGAGTGAGGATGACAATGGAGATGATGATGATGACGAAAACTATTCAAACTTGCTGAAATCGAGCAGGACTATATCGGTCACAAAAATTGCAAAAAGCAACCACTCCGTCGAGCCGGATTTGAACCAGCGACCTAGAGATGTCAGTGAATGTGCCTCTACAGTCTCCCGCTCTACCAACTGAGCTATCGACGGTTGATGTCCGGGAGAGTGGGAAATGCGCTATAGTAAAATTGTGCTTACTTAACGAAATATTTAAGCTACCAATTACGCAATTTAGATCGTATTACCATTTATGACACAATAATGGTATGTGTCTACACAAAGTCAAATTTTAAGTTACGTTGAGGTTATTATCCGGGTTGCTGTAGAAGATATTGAAATTTAAAATTTGAAATTACAACAAAATAAGAGGGAGATGGTGATGAGGACGATAAAGGGACTGATTCTAATGATGATAATGATGAAGATGACGAAAACTATTAGAACCTGCTGAAATCGCGCAGGGCTCAATTGGTCACAAAAATTGCAAACATTGATTGAAGCATGAAAGTGACCCTTTACCTTTTTGAAAGTTATTCATCTACTGAATACCATTCCGAACTTGCTAAAATCGCGCAAGGCTCTATATATCGGTCACAAAACTTGCAAAATCAGGTCAATCACTCCGTCGAGCCGGATTTGAACCAGCGACCTAGAGATGTCAATGTTTAGTGCCTCTACAGTCTCCCGCTCTACCAACTGAGCTATCGACGGTTGATGTCCGTGAGAGTGGAAAAATGCGCTCTAGTCAAATTGTGTTTACTTAAAAAAATAATTAAGATACCACATTTGGTAATGAAATAACTAATTACGTATTTAGGTTGTAATACTTGTTGACACATATGGCATGTGGCTACACGAAGTGCACATAATTTTAAATTACGTTGAGTTTACTTATCCGGGTTGCTGTAGAAGATATTGAAATTTACATTTGAAATTACAACAAAATAAGAGGTTGATGATGGGACTGATTCTAATGATGGTGATGATGATAATGACGAAAACTATTCGAACTTGCTGAAATCGCGCAGGGCTCTATCGGTCACAAAAAATGCAATAAAGGATGGACCACAATAAAAGATTGAATACAGTACGAGCTTACGAGTTACGTACTATTTGAATGCAAGATATTTTTGTATTCTACATCAAAATAAATGCATAAACACAGAAATTGTGATACTTTGTAGATACCTAAAATTCAGTTTTAACAACTAATTAGGCCTATATATTAAAATTAATTTGATTTTGAAATTGATTTTGATTTATTTACCAACGACAATAGCAACACATTTAGTATACGAGAAGAGAACTATGGGTAAAATGGGCCAGGTAATATCACACTTGCTAGTCGGGCTTACTCACCGTCATAGGGTGGTATTCTCGAAAGCGGACTAACTTTAGTCCATGGTTTAATCCTCCGACTAAGTATGGAATGCCAAGTGTCCATAAGAATATATTTTTGAATAATTTGATATGCCCCTAAATTACCATGATAACATAATTATTTCATAGTTATATTGTTGTTTATTTATTATGTAATTACATTTTATATTAATTTAGTGACAGATTAAATTATTCAAAAACATATTCAAATTAACACTTGCCATTCCATACTTGGTCGGTGGATTAAACCGTGGACTAAAAAAAAATCCGCTATCGAGAATAACACCCATAGAACTCAAACTCTTACAAGCTTACAATCTAAAATCAAAGCTTAAATTGATTTCAAAAGGGGGAATAAGTAGTAAGTGAGGAGGGGGAGTTGTTTGTCTTTTATTTGAACGGTTGATTGTAAAATGCATTCGGCTTAGAAGAAATGAGCCAAAAGAAGAAGAAAAAAAAGCAACCAGTCCGTCGAGCCGGATTTGAACCAGCGACCTAGAGATGTCAGTGAATGTGCCTCTACAGTCTCCCGCTCTACCAACTGAGCTATCGACGGTTGATGTCCGGGAGAGTGGAAAATGCGTTGTAATTAAAATGTGTTTACTTAAACAATAAAGCTACCACATTTGGTAATGATAACTCATTGCGTATTTAGATTGTAATACTTTTTGACAGCATTATGGTAGTGTCTACTCAATGTGGAATTTCAAATTACGTTAAGGTTATGAATCCGGGTTGCTGTATAGAAGATATTGAAATTTGAAATTTGAAATTACAACATAATAAGAGGGTGGTGATGATGAAGACAATGATGATAATAATGATGATGAGGACGAAAACAATTCGAACTTGCTGAAATCGCGGAGGGCTCTATCGGTCACAAAAATTGCAAAAAGGGATCGCACTCCGTCGAGCCGGATTCGAACCAGCGACCTATAGATGCCAGTGATTGTGCCTCTACAGTCTCCCGCTCTACCAACTGAGCTATCGAAGGTTGATGTAGTGGGAAATGTGGACTAATCAAAATGTGTTTACTTAAACAATAAAGCTATCACATTTGGTAATGAATAACTAATTACGTATTTAGATTATATTACCATTTTTGGCACTATATGGTATGTGTCTACACAAGGTGGAATTCCAAATTACGTTGAGGTTATTTATCCGGGTTGCTGTAGAAGATATTGAAATTTGAAATTTGAAATTACATCAAAATAAGAGGTTGATGGTGATGAGGACGATGATGGGACTGATTGTAATGATGGTGATGATGATAATGACGAAAACTATTCGAACTTGCTGAAATCGCGCAGAGCTCTATCGGTCACAAAAATTGCAATAAAAGATTGTCCACAATAAAGGATTGAATACAATACGAGCTTAAGAGTTACGTACTCCTTGAATGCAAGATATCTTTGTATTCTACATCAAAATAAATGCATAAACACAGAAATTGTGATACATCTTCGATACCTAAAATTCAGTTTTAACAATTAATTAGGCCTATATATTCAAATTGATTTGATTTTGAATTTGATTTTGATTTATTTACCAACGACAATAGCAACATATTAAGTATACGAGAAGAGAACTATTGGTTGGTAAAATGGGCCAGGTAATATCACACTTGCTACTCGAGAGTACTCCCATAGGGTGGTATTCTCGAAAGCGGACTAACTTTAGTCCATGGTTTAATCCTCCGACTAAGTATGGAATGCCAAGTGTCCATAAGAATATATTTATGAATAATTTGATATGTCCATAAATTACCATGATAACGTAATTATTTCATAGTTATATTGTTATTTATTATATTATGTTATTACATTTTATATTAATTTAGTGACAGATTAAATTTGTCAAAAACATATTCAAATTAAGATTTGGCATTCCATACTTAGTCGGTGGATTAAACCGTGGACTAAAGTAAATCCGCTATCGGTAAATAATAATTAATAACGTATTTAGATTGTATTACCAATTTTTTTACACCATAATGGTATGTGTCTACACAAGGTGTAATTTCAAATAACGTTGAGGTCATTTACCCGCGTTGCTGTAGAAGAAATTTGAAATTCGGAATTGCAACAAAATATGAAGGTGATGAGGACGATGATGATTATGATATGATGATGATGAAGAAAACTATTAGAACTTGTTGAAATCGCGCGGAACCTTTTAAAAGTTATGCATCTACCCACCGAATACCATCCGAACTTGCTGAAATCTCGCAAGGCTCTATCTGTCACAAAAATGGAAAAAAAGCAACCACTCCGTCGAGCCGGATTTGAACCAGCGACCTAGAGATGTCAGTGTTTAGTGCCTCTACAGTCTCCCGCTCTACCAACTGAGCTATCGACGGTTCCTGTCCGTGAGAGTGAGAAACGCGGTCTGATAAAAATGATTGTGTTTACTTATCATAATATTTAAGCTATCACATCTGGTAATGAATAACTAATTACGTATTTAGATTGTATTACCTTTTTTGACACCATAATATCGTTTGTGTCTACATAAGGTGGAATTTCAAATTACGTTGAGGTTATTTATCCGGGTTGCTGTTAGAAGATATTGAAATTTGAAATTACAAAAAAAAAACGAGGGTGGTGGTGATAACGAAGATAACGAAGATGATGATAATGATGACGAAATTTATTCGAACTTTCCGGCCCGAATTCACAAAGCAAGGTTTGAGCTCAGACCGGGTTTGAGCTCAAACCTCCTTTTGTCTCGCCAAACCTCCTTTTGTTATTTACAAACCAGGTTTGTAAATAACAAAAGAAGGTTTGGCGAAACAAAAGGAGGTTTGACCTCAAACCTTGGTCTGAGCTCAAACCTTGCTTTGTGAATTCGGGCCTCCGAGTTCGAGCAGGAAAGGGAATCCAGTCCGTCGAGCCGGATTCGAACCAGCGACCTAGAGATGTCAGTGATTGTTCCTCTACAGTCTCCCGCTCTACCAACTGAGCTATCGACGGTTCCTGACCATTAAGGTGGGATATCCGGTTGAAACGGCAAGTCCAAAAGATGCAGAAAACCAAGAGAAACAGAGCAAACAAATTGAGTAAAATCGAATAACTAACGAGGGAGTTATGAATTTTTGAAAAAGTTTGAAAAAGTATGTAATTTAGAAAATCAATACACAAAAAATTAATTGCCAAATTGGTTATCAGTTTGTGACGTCATTGCCTCACTATTTATCAATTGCTTTATGTATTTTTTATCCAATTAATCTCCCTGTTTATCCCAACAAAACTTGATTTCCCCATGCTTTTGCACAGGTATATGATTTGTATCATATTGCGTGCATGCCATTTCACCAAATCTGTTATGAATCGATACTATTTTCTAAATAATGTATATTGATAATCATTGATTTTTATACATGCATAAATAGTTTATTGAAATTCACGTTTTGTATGATTTAACTGAAAAATAATTACTCTATATGAGTGCATCCACACAAAAAACATATTACTATCAATATTACTTGGATGCTGGTGTGAGGAAATAAGATTTGTAGGGGGGAATTAAAAAATGTATATTATCAATATAAAGAAAACAATTTTCATGCCATTAAAAATTCATGACTTTCTTATCAGTTATCCGATTTTCCTCAAACATTTTTTTATTGGTTTGTATGATTTTTCTGCGTCTAGTGAAAGCAAGCTATTATTGGAGTGGAATTGCCCTTTAAACAATGAAGCTATCACATTTGGTAATGAATAACTAATTACGTATTTAGATTGTACAGTATTACCATTTTTTACACCGTAATTTTGGTGTGTGTCTACACAATGTGGATTTCAAATTACCTTCAGGTTATTTATCCGTGTTGCATGCTGTAAAAGATATTGAAATTTGAAGTTACAAACTAAGAGGATTCAGACGATGACGACGAAAACTATACGAACTTGGCGAAATCGCGCAGGGCTCAATTAGGCACAAAAAGTGCAAAAACGGAAGCCACTCCGTCGAGCCGGATTCGAACCAGCGACCTAGAGATGTCAATGAATTAGCCTCTACAGTCTCCCGCTCTACCAACTGAGCTATCGACGGTTGATGTCAGGGAGAGTGGGAAATCCGCTTTAATAAAAAATAATGTGTTATCTTAAAAGAATATTTATTATTTAGCTATCACATTTGGTAACGAATAACTAATGATGTATTTAGATTGTTTCACCATCTTTTGGGGGGTAGTGAGCATATTTATTTTTTTTGGCCATCGAAAATTTGAAAATGTGCAGCCCCCTCCCCCCTTGAGGGCCAGGGGGGGGGGGCCCATCCCTCCCCAAAAATAAAAAATCACGTGTTTTTACATGTTTTTTATCCCAGGGGGGGGGGGGGCGAGGGGGCCCGGGCCCTGGATCCACCACTGGATGCTAATGATGATAGCGATGATGATAACGAAAACTATTCGAACTTGCTGAAATAAGGGAGTTTACAGATAGCACATGGTACAAAATAATGACCCCAAATATCCACAGATCTTTTACACATGGAGAAGTTCCAGTTTGAGCATCTTAGAAAAATAACTGCCAAAGTCCTAGCTGTGCTTCATGAATACCTTTTGTTTGCCCTGTTGAAAAGAATACTTCCACCTGCGTATCTTAGAATGTACCGTTGGACGTTGGTGCATAAAATGAATAATGTTACATAACTTTCATGAGCGCATAATTATCCAGTATTCATCTCTGTGGGTTGTACCTTTTTGGTACAAATGACCTTTATCTGCTCATGCTCAGACTGCAACCGTAAACTGGCTTATCACCAGGGAGTTTACAGATAGCACATGGTACAAAATAAAGACCCCAAATATCCACAGATCTTTTACACATGGAGAAGTTCCAGTTTGAGCATCTTAGAAAAATAACTGCCAAAGTCCTAGCTGTGCTTCATGAATACCTTTTGTTTGCCCTGTTGAAAAGAATACTTCCACCTGCGTATCTTAGAATGTACCGTTGGACGTTGGTGCATTAATGAATAATGTTACATAACTTTCATGAGCGCATATCCAGTATTCATCTCTGTGGGTTGTACCTTTTTGGTACAAATGACCTTTATCTGCTCATGCTCAGACTGCAACCGTAAACTGGCTTATCGCGCAGGGCTCTATCGGTCACAAAAAATGCAAAAAGGGAACCCACTCCGTCGAGCCGGATTCGAACCAGCGACCTAGAGATGTCAGTGTATTAGCCTCTACAGTCTCCCGCTCTACCAACTGAGCTATCGACGGTTTCTGTCCGTAACAGTTGGAAATGCGGTCTTATAAAAAAAAATGTGTTCACTTAAAAGAATATTTAAACTACCACATTTGGTAATGAATAACTAATTACGTATTTAGATTGTATTATCTTGTTTGACACCATAATTATGGTAGGCCTATGTGTCTACACAAGGTGGACATTTGAAACTATTTTCGGGGTTGCTATATTATGCTTGAAAGTACAGCAAAATAACATGGTGGTAACATTGATCACGATGATTATGATGATAGTATTTATAATGATGATGATGGTGATGATGCTGAGGCCTAAAAGAAAAGATGTTGTATTGCCCTTTAGGTGCAAAAAAGCATGGGCCGGTCGGTCGGAAATCTTTTTTTGTAATACTTTTTTTCCTTTTTTTTCTCCGTCTTTGCGCTGATATTTCTCAGTTTTGATTTTCTCTAAAAAACGTTTTAATTTTTTTTTTTTTTTTAAAAGCCGACCGTAGATTTCAAAAATTTTGGTCGGTCGCAAAGGGCAATACAACATTTTTGTTCAGGCCTAATGATGATGATGATTATGATAACAATAATAGTAATAATAAAAACAATAACGATGAAGATTAGATTAGACGGTGGGAAATGCGCTATAATAAAAAATGATGTGCTTACTTAAAAGAATATTTATTATTTAGCTATCATATTTGGTAATGAATAACTAATAATACGTATTCAGATTGTATAACCATTTTTGACACCGTATAGTTTAAGTGTCTTCACAAGGTTTAATTTAAAATTACGTTAGCGTTATTTACCCGGTTTGCTGTACAAGATATTGCATTTTTAAATGTGAAATTACAACAAAAGGATGCTGATGGTGATGAGGATGATAATGATTATGATGATAATGAGGAGGGCAAAAACGCGATTCGAACTTGCTGAAATCGAGCAGGGCTCTATCGGTCACAAAAATTGCAAAAAGGGAACCCACTCCGTCGAGCCGGATTTGAACCAGCGACCTAGAGATGTCAATGTTTAGTGCCTCTACAGTCTCCCGCTCTACCAACTGAGCTATCGACGGTTGATGTCCGTGAGGGTGGGAAATGCGGTCTAAAAGAATATTTGAAGGACGAATCCACTCCAAAAATAATTTACTTTCAATAGATGCAGAAAAACAAGAGAAACAGAGCAAAACAAATTTGAATAAAATCGAATAACTTATGAGGGAGTTATGCATTTTTGAGAAATTATGAAAAAGTATGGAATTTAGAAAATCAATACCCAAATTACCAAATTGGTTATCAGCTTGTGTCTTCATTGCCTCACTATAATTTATCAATTGCTTGATATATTTTTATCCCATTAATCTCCCTTGTTATCTCCCACTAAAACTTGATTTCCCCATGCCTTTGCCAACTAGGTTATGTGAATTGTATCATATTGCGTGCATGACATTTCACAAAATATTTTATGAACTTTGAAGAATCGATACTATTTTCGGAATCATTGGTTTTTCTATAAATAGTTTGTTGAAATTCACATTTTTCATCAATTAACTGAAAAAATAATTACTCTATATTAGTGCATCCACACAAAAACATATTACTATCAATATAACTTGCATGCTGGTGTGAGGAAATAGTTTTTAGGGGGGGATTTACAAATTTATATTATCAATATAAAGAAAACAATTAGTGGATATTGAGGCGATGACGTCACAGACTCATGAGCGAGATGCCAATTTGTCTTATGATTTTCAAAGTTTTTCGTGCCATTAAAAATTCATGACTTTCTTATAAGTTATCCGATTTTACTCAAACTCAAAGATGATGATGATGACGAAAACAATTCGAACTCGCTAAAATCGCGCAGCGCTCTATCGGTCACAAACATTGCAAAAAGGGAAGCCACTCCGTCGAGCCGGATTTGAACCAGCGACCTAGAGATGTCAATGATTGTTCCGCTACAGTCTCCCGCTCTACCAACTGAGCTATCGACGGTTGATATCCGGAGAAGTGGGAAATGCGCTCTAGTAACAAATAATGTGTTTACTTTAAAGAATATTTATTAAAGCTACAACATTTGGTAATGAATAACTAGTTACGTATTTAGTTTGTGCAGTCATATAGACAGTCATACCTGTCTATAGCGACCGCCCAAGGGAAACATAAACAGTGGCCTTTGTTGACAGGTTACTTTAGTACATGATTCAATGAGAAACCATTTTCAAGGGAAACAAAAAAATAAGGTCTTTATAGACAGGGGGTCTTTGTAGACAGGTAGTCACTAAAGCAGGTTTGACTGTATTACCTTTTTGACACCATGCGGTAGGCCTATGTGTCTACACAAGTTGGACATTTGAAACTATTTTCGGGGTTGCTATAATGCTTGAAAGTACAGCATAATTTCGTACGAATCTCCCTGTTTTTCCATTGTCTTCCCGAATTTCCATTGTCTGAAAATCGTTCGTACGGCGTTCGTAGCAGTTCGTAATGGCATTTGTGACCGAGGCTTAACATTGATCACGATGATTATGATGATAGTATTTATAATGATGATGATGGTGATGTTGATGAGGCCTAAAAGAAAAGATGTTGTATTGCCCTTTAGGTGCCAAAACAAAACATGGGTCGGTCGGTCGGAAATCTTTTTTTCTTTCTTTTTTTTTCTCCGTCTTTGCGCTGATATTTCTCAGTTTTGATTTTCTCTAAAAAACGTTTTAAAACAAACTTTAAAAAAAAAAGCCGATCGTAGATTTCAAAAATTTTGGTCGGTCGCAAAGGGCAATATAACATCTTTTTCTTCAGGCCTAATGATGATAATGATTATGATAACAATAATAGTAATAATGAAAAACAATAACGGTGATGATTAGATTGAAAATAAAATAAAGATGATGATGATGACAATAATGATGATAATAGTAATGATGATGTTGATGGGCGGGGCGAAGATGAAAATATAGAGTTTGTGGAGAACTTAAAAAATGACATGCCTCGCACTTTAGAGGGCGTTACGAAACTTGGAAACGGGGGACCGCTGCGGTAATCGAAAGACCTAGGTCTATACGAAAGAGCTGTATGAAAACAATCCCAAACTACTTATTTAGGTACCATCAGCGGAACATTTAATCCCATCATCTTTAAAATGATTAAAAAAAATAACAGTGTTGGTATTTGGTTTGGTTTAACTTGACTGAAAATGCATAGGTTATGGGTTTGATCCCAATCAATGTCCTTTAGCAAGACATGGATCTACATTTGCCTCTCATACCCAGAGGAATGGGAAACTGGTAGGATGACGAAAGCCTTCGTGAAAAAAATATGCTCTCCGCATGACCATAATGGGATAAATGCTCCCCAGGGAATGGAGATGGTGCACACTGTTCGTGCGAATAATATTACTCAGCTTTTATACAGCGCGTATTGCAATTAAGTCAACAAATTAATTCCTGCCAGATACCCATTTACATCACCTGGGTTGAGAGTGGCATATGAAGATCAATGTCTTGCCAAAGGTAATTAGTGCTGCAGCGGACTCGAACCGTGGACTTTGTGATCGACAGTCCGGCGACGTAACCACTCGACCACGTAATCCAATGACAGAGATAATGGTAACAGGCTCATCTGTAGAGTACGCTTAGAGATGCCATATATCCAGATTTATCATTGTCTATTAACAAATTAAAAAAAATGGCTATCAGCTGATCAGGGTCAATATTGTTCCATTAATTTCCACCGGTCACGGTGAGGAATCTGAACCCGTCATGACTAACAGTCATGCAATGCAAGTGATATCCCAATTTGGTGGAAAGCGGTAGGAAGAACGGTTTTGGGTTTTTAATTGATCGTACATCCTTTTCCTCTCCGCAAAAACCTTTACGAATTAATACGTGACTTGGTTTAAATAATTGTATATCCAATATTATTTTCCTGTTCTCATACACGGGATATCAACCTGGAACCTGATACGAACTATTTCCTCCAACTATATGTGGTCTCCGGTCAGTATCTCGTGGTATCTAGTCCACAACCACAACCTGATAACCCAATTAACACATTGCCAAGAAATTACCACTAACAAAAGAAGTTATTAGAACAGACACTAAAGAAAAAAAACGGAAAGAAGAAACCAATGAAAGCCATACTTTGGAGTTTATCCGAGGCCTTTGTATGCGGTATTTAATTTGCCCTATTATATTGAATTTCATACGATGATAACCAATTAATCCATCGGTTTATCAATTTCATCATTAACAATCCGACCTTTTCCCGGACAATTTTAAGTCACTCACTAGACCTCGTATTCCTATTTACCTCATACTTGTAAGACAGTAGTGATACATTAAGGTGCAGCACTCACTATGAACATAACTGACAAAGAAAGCGGACAAAATATACAGTTCCCCAGGTAGACAAAGGAACATCCCTTCACTGCTATTATGTAAAAATGTGTAGAACAGGTGTCACATGCATATTCACCTTTCAACATAATAGCAGTGAAGGGATGTTCCTTTATCTACCTGAGGAACTGTATATTTTGTCCGCTTTCTTTGTCTGTCATGTTCATAGTGACTGCTCTGCAGGGCAAAACAATTGTAAAGTGGAAATTTCCATCATCAACCAAACTAAATGTTTGATTTTTGTTTATGAAAATGTCGTTTTAAAGATGACTAATCTTCTAAATATTCTTCGGCATGTCAGCTTTTATTAAGAATGTAAATTTAAATCATAACAAATTTTCTGAACTCGGATCAAATTGTTTCCCCATGCAGAGAATCCTCTTAACGTTTTTTCTGTTCTTACTTTGAACCTTTCCATGTGGAGATTTTGAGTGACGTCATGATGACGCACTTATACAATTGTCCCCTCGAAGAAAAAATGCAGAGTTTCCCACCGACATGAAAACACTATGTGGAATGATTCATGCTTCTATATTTATATACACGGCTTACTGCAGCAGCAATATGTTGTTCATATGGATATAATTCTTAAGGGAAACCATGATTATCTTCACCTATAACGTGTACTTTCTTGTTAAACTTTTATTAGTAAATACAAATTAATAACTTTCATAAGATCGAGTTTGAAGAGGGGAGGGGCGGAGGGGGGGGGGGGGGTGGAGATAGTCACACAGATATATATGGATAGGGTGGTAGACTACAGGAGGGAGAAGGAGGAGGGGATAGAGAATCGGATGATAGGAAAAGACATGGAGATAGAGGGGGAAGGAGAAAGATAGAGAGAGAGAGAGAGAGAGAGAAAGAGAGAGTGAGAGAGAGAGAAAAAAAAAGAGTGAGTGAGAGAATATAGCAGGGTATGACAGAGAGGAGGGGATGGGGGCCACTAGATGTGAGTTAAAACTTTATAGTTTTTCAAGCCATATTGTACATTACAAAATGTTTTACCGTTATGAAAATAAGTATGATCACCTCAAAAACTCACTCACCTTCCTTTAAAACAGCCCCTCGTCCAACGCTCATCTGAACACATACAGGTGATAGGTTTCGAATTACGAAGAACTTGGCTCTGGTCCCATTCCTCCATTCTCATGTATGAATACCACGCTGTGAAGGAATCTTCTGTACTCAATCTTGTTATTTTGGTACTAAAAGGGAGTTCCCGCAATTACGGTCACCAGGACCAACAGTGGGGTTTCAGCATCTTTTGAGGTCCCAATTTTATACTGGTATTTGTCCATATTTCTTGATTTCCGAAATACATCCTTACGTCATTTTTTTGTTTTTAGATGATGGTTTCCTCTCCAGTCCTCAGATTATTGATTTATTTGCTATCCAGTCAAGTCTGATCCCTTTTCCATATTCGTCTTTTCCCCATTCTTTCTCCCGTCCCCCCTCTTTTTTAATTTTATTTGTACCCATGATTTATGATCTTCCTCCTCCTCCTTCGCCTCCTTCTCACCTGCTTCTCCTCCTCTACTTCTTCTTCTTCTCCATTATTATCTTCTTCACCTTCTTACTCTTTGTCTCCTTCACGACTGTTGTCCATATGTCTTTTTGGTGGATCAGGGCACACCATTTTTTTCTTCACTATATTTGTGTCTATATCATTGATATCATGAATTATGTTAGCCGCATGCTGTTATTGATTTGTAGAGGGCAGCAAGGGTGACTCTGGCCTGATACCATGAAGCTTAAAGAGAAGGTTGAGTTCTGGGAAGAGGTGACAAATAATTTGTGAGCGTTATCATTGTTATCATGCAAGTGTGGAAGAACAGCAGATAAATAAATGTTCCCTGAAAAGCATGGCTCTTCAAATGCCTTAATATTCTAAATAATTCATCACAAAATTCGGAACGGATATAGTCCCATACCGTATAGTCAAATTTACATCTTTCTACGTTCAGTGCTTGTATTTGACCAGAACTCAACTTTTTACCTTTAAAGATAAAGTTGAGTTCTGGTTATGCGATTGCATTGTGAAAGAAACGATGTGAAATCGATCAGAAAAGGTTGATCATGTAGTATAAGATTATAAGTATTGGTGTGTGCTGCAAGGTTCTGGAGGCAAACTCCATTATAAAGTAGTTCGAATTCGTCACCTAATTGGCTCGCATAATTTACATCATGTATGTTGGTCTTATCAAAATAATCATTGTTGGGGTGGGGGGGGGGGGGGATGGTGAGCAGACTCTCCCCCGGCTATGTCGGCACAACATCACATCAAATGCAACGAACATTAACCTGGTCTTCACCAAAAACGCAAATGTGAGAACTTTATAGGCAACCACCCTCGAGTTGTTTTTAGAATGTCTCTCTCCTCTAAAAGTCGACAGCATTCGTGAAACATATGCGAGCAACCTGCGGTAAAACGAGACGAACATTGAAAACACTGAGAAAGATATCTATAAACTTGTTATTTTAAAGGTACTATGTCCCATTTGCAGGCCAAAAGAATGAAAAAGTTAAATTCCAACTGCATTTGAAAGATAATACTTATTTAGAACTTCCCTAAAAAAGGTGGGGCTTGAAAATGTCTTCAAGTGGGAAAATAACGACTATTAGTTGTCAAATCGACTTTAGGGCTATAGAGCCCAAAAGTAATAGTCTTGATTTTCAGACAATTGTACCGAATGGTCATACGTTTTATGCTGCGCAAAGATTCAATCAGTTTAATCTTGGCCATCACAAGAAGTGGGTTATTGATGTAGACAAATGCTCATGTACCCTTTACTCTGTTGTTATTACCAAAGAAGAAAAAAGCCAGTCAGTCACTCAATAGTGTCTGACAGTGAAGTCTAGCAAGTAAACGGGTTTCCTTGCATAATTTGAACATGAGGACACTGCTAACGTTTAAATTTCACAGATAGGACATACATGACATATTCATAATTCCTGCAAAGTTCTACAGAATTTGAGGTTGGCTGCAAAAGGGACATAGTACCTTTAAAAAAGGGTGGACGATGTGTGAACATTTAGGGTCCTAGCAGTGGAAGGGGTGTTGGAATGCAAAAATGGTCAAATAAGCTTTTAAAAAGGGTGTATTTTTTATTTTGAAGGCAACTTGAATTCATACGGATCGAAAGAAAGCGTAAATGGAAAAAAGTGAACCATTGTGACGTCACAACGAGAACAGGGGGGTGTTTCATAAAGCTGTTCGTAAGTTACGCACGATTTTACGCACGACTGGAACATGTTCTTGGGTGCTAATCAGATTCTCAATCATTTACATGTAGCACAAGAACATATCACCAGTCGTGCGTAAAGTCGTGCGTAACTTACGAACAGCTTTATGAAACACCCCCCAGGACTTGCGTGCTGCTTACTGGCCCCTGGGAAATATTAATGGATGCTTTACTTTGATTTACTAAATGTGAGCTAGTTAATAAGGTATTTCTTTATCTGTATTTGAATAAAAATTGAAACATGGAATTCCATCCTCCAATCGGCTAGCTAGCAGAAAAGACCATCCCATTTTGAACCCCAAAGCCCCTGCCGAGCCCCGGTCGTCACCCCTTAACGCCAGCCCGGCGTGGGCCCGGTCCGAACACGACACCGCACCGCCTCGAGCAAGCCGCATTCCGCTACTCAACATCTCAAACAACAAAATATGAATCAAGATCTTGGACAATTTCTGACTTTTTTTTCTTCTTCTCCACCCAATATCTTGTTTTGATAGACTGGTTCAAGTGATTTGTTTTCGCAGCCATTTCTTATTCTGTCTTGTAGTATTACATTTTTTCTTTTAGTTTTACGGCGCTGTGACACGAAAAGTATATTAAGAAAATGACATTTGCAATGTCTGTCATAGTAGCTTCAGGCTTCACTGAGTCGCATATGTTATGAATTAGATTGTGGTATAATGTTACTGGCATTGCGCCATTTTACATCACAAAATACATTCATGCAAATAAAAACATTATTACTTGAGCACTAAATATACCGACATCGTTCAAATCTCGTTCTCTCCCCTTTTTTGTTAGATGTCTGATTGTATAACAAACCGTCCATCGGTGTTTAGGATTGTTTTAACTCTGCATCTGAAAATAGTAGCATTTTTATAGCATTTTGTTCAATAGAATAATAAACATGAAATGTAGGCCTATAAATATACCTATCTTTTTTCATTGATAGTCAATCGTTGAGAAACGGTGAATATTATTATACTAGGCTATACCATCAAATCATTTCTTATTAAATACTCAAAGTTACAAATCCTCTGCTATCAGTTTGCCAACGTACAAAAAGGCATATAATTCTACGAAAGCGTTGTGTTGGTCAACCATTGGGCCATGGAAATAAACATTTGACCATCACAACTCAATGTCCATCGGTGGAGGGGAATGGACACAAATTAAGCCATCATTCATTTCTGTGGTAGCCTATTTCGTGACAGGATGTAAACATTACAATGAATGAGCGAAACACGATACCGACTGTATGTAGTTTGTTTGCAAAAACCTCTTTTCTCTATTCTTCAAAGAAATACGGTCAAAAGAAAGACATAAACTGGTATTTTGTAATTCCAAGAAGAGACTTTTTATTTCATTTATTTAAGCATGACATTTGAATCTTACTAATGTTATGTAAAACTATTAATATGATAAATAATACACATCCGAAGCTCCATTGGATGATTTAACAGGTCTGCAAGTACAGACTAATGCTAGTGGCGAGTCAGGTGGTGACCTCAGGTGACCTTCTGCTCACCTCCCCCGAGGACACGTGACCTGACGTGCCCTGTATCATGTGGTTCGAGATGACCATGGTGACGGGACGCCAAGACTGGACAGGGACCAGGGACCCGTTTCACAAAGCCTTTTTTTATGGGCGGCCATACGGGCCAATATCAACAGTCACAAAAACAAACAAAGATGCATACAAACAAACAAAGAAGCATACAAACAAACAAAGGACAGAGCAAAATAGACAAAGTACCCAGAAGAAAGGACCAATTAACAAAGAATAAATCAAAGGTCAGAGCAAAATAAAGTACAGGTCAGAAGAAACAGAGGGCGTTTTGGTTTACGGTAAGCAAATAGACATCAAGCACGAAAACGAGAAAGGACAAACTCAAAAGGACATCACATCATCTACGAACTGACCCTCAAAGGACAACAGAGGGCGTTTTGGTTAACGGTAAGCAAATAGACATCAAGCACGAAAACGAGAAAGGACAAACTCAAAAGGACATCACATCATCTACGAACTGACCCTCAAAGGACAACAGAGGGCGTTTTGGTTTACGGGTAAGCAAATAGACATCAAGCACGAAAACGAGAAAGGACAAACTCAAAAGGACATCACCTCATCTACGAACTGACCCTCAAAGGACAACAGAGGGCGTTTTGGTTTACGGGTTAGCAAATAGACATCAAGCACGAAAACGAGAAAGGACAAACTCAAAAGGACATCACCTCATCTACGAACTGACCCTCAAAGGACAACAGAGGGCGTCCTCGAGGTTTTTTTCTTTTTAATCTAGGGCCTACTCCAATACGCTGTAGGATAGGTCTATACAACAAATATGCATGCATGGGCTGGCCGGACTTATACCGAAAGCATCTCATTTTATATTTTAATATGGATACTGTCACTGATAATATAAGACAGCGTGTTTCTCGGCTGATTTCAGATATAGAAAGTGGGCTAGAGATGAATATACCGGTAAATCTTGATACGATCAACTACAGGCTCGACAGTCTGTGTAGAGATTTACTACATTTTCGCGATGCCTGGCCTCCCGCGTTGCCTATGGTGACATTTCAAATGCCCTGCTGTCTGCCAGACAAGTCTTGGAGTTCCTGAGTTAGATGCCGCTGTAATGAGCCAGGAAAGCGAATCAACTGGATCTCGTTTTCAGCCTGATACAAATCCAGCTGGGGGTGCAGGCGGAGTGGGAAGACCAAAATTTGACATCTCGGAGGAACAGATTCGCTTCTTCGCAGGTAACTTAAGACTCTAACTTTTTTGTTAGGCCTAACTGTTAGACTCTAACGTTAACTTAGATCTAACTGTTAGATCTAGTCTAGATCTAGATCTAGATCTAACAGTTAGATCTAGACCGAATTTTCGGCAATCCTATACTTTAGTGTGTTTTATTATTTTGGGTTTCTAACTTCAGTTAAGAGCTCTAGACCTAGACCTACGTGCATATCATAGGGTTAGGGTTAGGGTAGGGTTAGGGTTAGGGTTAAACTGAAGTTAGAAACCCAAAATAATAAAACACACTAAAGTATAGGATAACCGAATTTTCCGTTTATTTCGTTCGTTAAGCCTCTTATTTGGGTAGGGTCGGCTCTCTCTTTAAACTAGACGGAAGCCGACTAGGTCTAGGGTCTATAGACCCCTCTACGCATTCCCTTGCTAACACCATGGCCATTTAGAGTCTAGTAGATCTAAAGTTAGGGTGTCTGAACGATTTTTCAATTTTCAATTTGGGATTGTTTTTCACCATTTTTGTTGGATATTTGAATAAAAATGTAATCAGAATAGACCTAATACATTTCAAATTTCAAGACTCACCAATGTTTCTATCAAAAGATACAGCCCCTCAAAAACTCTGCAATATTCATAGCATTTTGGTCAGAATGGACAAAAAAGTGGTTCACGTCAAGTTATAATTTTTGCTCAAAAGTTGTAGGTCTACAGCACGATATATGCAAAACGTGGATTAAGGGTATTTTCAAACTGAAATCCCTTGGGACTAGAGAAAAAATAAGCGCATGGATATATTCCTTACAGCTGGCCCAACTTATCCCTCGGGGGCTCACTTCATGAAATTGGTAAATCTCCAAGTTACCATGGAAACAATGTTTAAATCGCTGTTTTAAGCAAGATATTTTGACAATTTTGGGGGTGAGCCCCTTTGCGGAATGTGGAGAAAAACCTGCTCTTTCATATGACACCTCACTTATTGAGTATCACCTTCAGGATCACGAGATATATTGGTTTGAATCTCATTTTGGTAATAAAATCATTGACCAAGTTTGCATGAGCGCGCAATGCACATGGACTCCATAGGGATGAGTGCAATCTCTATGGGGAGGATTTTAGCACACAAAACTGAGTGCGCGATCAGACACCCTACATTTAGACTCTATGGCCATATTTTTATGCCCCGAAAATCCCCCCAAATGTCATTTTACCTCGTGCATGTTATATTGTAAATTAGGCCTAGAATCTAGATCTAGAGTCTAGGCTATAAATAATAGACTCTAAATCAGTTCCACTTACCAACTTGACTGAAATAATCTGTTTAGAGGTCTAATTGTACCTTTTTAGGAAATTATGGGTCAAAATCGAAATCCATGTTGAAAAAGATTTTTCTGCACCCCCCCCCCCCCCCCATTACGTCAATGCTGGTCACCATTATGTACCAATATTTGGTTCGCACAGGCGCGTACGCAGGGGGTGGGGTTAAACCCCCCTCCCCTTGAGTTTTTTTTATGTGTATGTTTTTGGGGAAAACCCCCCCGCCCCCTTTTGATTTTTTTTTTAAAATAAAAATATTTTTAAAAAAAAATTAAAAAATCCTTAAAGATGACCTTACCACCCCCCTCCCCCCCCCCCCCCTCTCCCCCCCTCTCCCCCCTCTCCCCCCCTCTCCCCCAATGGAACGGAATGTCGATGGGTCAAAATTTCAAATTTCGGGACCCCCCCCAAAAAAAAAAAATGTCCTCTTACCCCCTCCCTCGCTTATTCAGCGGCTGGCTGAGTCGTTGTGATTTTTTGGGGACCCATTTGTTTCAAATTTGGGCCCACCCCCTAAGAAATCCTGGATCCAGGCCTGAGATCTAGATCTAGACCTCCGATTATAGAGGGGAACGTCAACAAATGTCAGTTTTACTGAAGAAATGACCCATATCAGACAGTTATATCAATTTTATCAATGGATATTTTTATAATAGCGATACGCGCATATCGTAGAAATATTGTGAGAGGATGAGAAAGCGTGTTTTTTTTTTTTTTTTGTAGGGGTGAGAAGACATGAGCCCCTGAACGCTGACGTACTGATGGGGGGGGGGGGGGGTAGGGGGTTATTTGTTATTCGATACCAGTGATTTACAAAAGGTTGCTGAAATGACATGATTTTCCGGTATTTTTTCTCAATATTTTTGTAAGTCGTATAGAGGCTACCTTTTTTATGCGTTTGTTGGAAAATTAGAAATTCCCAAATTTACAGTCGGGCCAAAAATATGCTTATTTAGAAGCCTTCATGTCAGGGCCTGCAGAAACTTTTGGAAAAAAAAAATGTTACAGAGAAAAAGAAAGAAAGAGAGAGAAAAAAAATAAGTGACCTGCCAATGTCACAAACGAGGTATCAAAATATGCTAATCTGACCGTAATTAAATGCCCAACACCCAAAAGCTTAAGGGGGCTCTGCTGGGGCTTCCAAATGTTTTTGCTCATTACGCCACTGCCCCTATAATCTCAATAACTAAATATTTGTGCAAGATACATGTACTAGCTTGCACATTTTTGGATAATCGTCTAGCTGCTAGTATTTTTAGCTATCATCGTGGAACCATCTTGATGACGGAGGTATAAAATGTTGCTTTAAATTGAAAGAGAATTGAAATTAAGAACAATATGTGCAATCAGTCAATACAGGAAATAAAGACAAAGAACAAGAGAGGTTTGAGCAATTTCAGTGATTTTGAGGATTTTATTGCAACAAAAAAAAAAAATGAGGGGGCTCAAAATAGCCCAGTGCAGTAAGGGTTAATAAGACTCTAATTTTTCAATTGATTCTTGATGACCCCTGGAAAAGGCATCTGGCCCCCTAGCTAGGTTAAGAAGCATTGTGCTAGAATAGGATTATATTGAATAGATCCTTGAAGGTTAAAAATAATTGCTTTTCATAGCATCACCCATTGAGGGGGGCGGGGGCACTAATTTTTTTATTTTTTTTTCTTGGGGGGGGGGGGGGGGAGGGTCTAATGGAAATATTGACATTTTCAGTTACTTGAAAATTGACTGCTGGTTTTCAACAAAACTTGTCAGGAATTATCCCATACATGCCAACTGTTCAGATTAAAGAGGAACATTCCTCTTTTTGGGAGAAGATAATTATCATTTTAATGCAGGTGTTCCTCTTCCTGTACAAATTTGTCTGTAGTATTGAATAGGAGAGTTAGGATTGTTCCTCTTTTTTTTGAAAATAGCATAATTTGTACAGATTTCTGATTTTCAAATGTTGGCATGTATGTTATCCTTAGGTAAAGGGGACCTATAGATATTCAAAATTAGGCACTTGCATCCAGGGGCAGTACCCCAAAGGTGAAACTGTCAGGCTCAGGTGATCGCTTAATCCAGTGGGGGTGTCCTGTATAACATGCAAAACTTCCATGACAGGGGAGATTCTGCCTCCCAGCTCTTTTATGTTATATTTTGCTTTGTGCTTCATGTTCATAGTGTGGGTAAATTCCTCTCGCAGGTCTGGTATATATGCCTTCTCTATATTCATTTAAATTTTCAATTTTCATGAATCTTAACAGCTCATGAAGACTTTTCCGCAGTGCAAGGAACTTCTGCACGGTGGAGAGGACACTAAGCTGACAGCAGCAGCGCTGCTGAGCTCATTTGAGGTTAAATTTGCTGAACCCGGCTCAAACAGGAGACGTCAGGAGGAAGCAGTATTCAGCCATTTTGTGAGATATGTCCGGGAAGTTGAAGGTAAAGTAAAAGCTTGGTTATAAAAGATGATATATTGCATCTAAATTCAATTTTGTTTACTTTGTGTCCCCAAAGAATTACAATCATTTCAAGATTAATGTTAAAGGGATAGTTGACTTCTGTTTTCAGACCGCAAATGCCTTCAAAATGCATGATTATTGCTCATCTACTATGACATTTCTAGTGTCTTTGATTTTACGACCTAAAATTGCTATGAAGGTAATTTTAGACCCCAAAATGTGCAAATTTTAGCCAATATGATCATACCATGCAATTCAGCTCCACTTTCAGAAAAATGCGTTTACCGTCAATTAATTAATTAATTAATAATAACAATACATGGGCCGGCTGGTTGTGCGTAATATAACCAGCACAAAAAAGCCAACAAAAAAGCAAACACCACCATTGGCTGAAATACAACGTAAAAGGCGCTATTTCCTACTGTTTTTTTTACTGGAAAAGGAATAACAAATCAGTAGAAACCCGTACGAACCAATATAATTTTCTACTGGTTGCTATATGGGATTGACAACCAGGGTTTGTAATAACTACATTTCTATTATGAATGTACAAACATCCCATACAGCTAGATCAGGTTCGTATATAACATGGGGTCCAGGATTTATTCCGGAAGTATATCAGAAAAACACATTATCTAAAAAGTATAAACTTCCACCAGGTACAATTACTTATAATTTGGTAAGTGGTTAATCTTCATCCCAGTATAATTGTGTTTGTTTTTTAATAATAATGTTTAAATTTATTTGAAATTACATTTCACCTTATAATGCTACTCATTATTCCATCTTTTGCAGCTGGTAGCCATCACTGCAATAGTGATGAAGAATTGATGACCCTGGAGCAAATAATCATATTTGTGACGGGATTGTCACATGTGCCCGTTTGCGGTTGGCAGCCCCCGCTGACGATAACCTTTTTCAAACCACCTGTAATGGGGATTGGAGCCTCGACATGCAGCCACGAGCTCCAGTTGCCCATTCCATACCAAGCCACAGAAACTCTTCCTTCCAGGGATGAATTGTTCCAGCTATTCGATAATTCGTTTCCAGACCAGTTCTTTGGGAATGCTTAAAGATGAAGTTGAGTTCTGGTCATTATTGCATTGTGAAAGAAACGGTGTGGAACCGACCAGAAAGGTTGATCATCGAGCATATAAGAATTTGTGTGTATTGCAAGGTTCTGGAATCATCAAAATGATAAGAAATTTGTAAAGTTACAAACACTGTACACAGAAATGTGTATATGGGACTACACGAACACGTGGCGTAAAAAGCCGGCCCCCCCGATTTTTACGATGTTACATGCATATTTAGAATATGAAGGCATTTGAAGAGCCATGCTTTTCAGGGAACATGTCTTATCTGATGTTCTTTCACACTTGCATAATAACAATGATAACGCTCACAAATAATTTTTCACCTCTTCCCAGAACTGAACCTTCTCTTTAACCGCTTAAATAAACAACAGTATACTAGGCAAGTCCAAGGATATATGTCCCCTCAGATTACAAAATTTCATCTTGTAGTTATGGTATAATATATATGATGATATTTTTATGCCTCCGTTACGAAGTAGCCGGAAGCATTATGTTTTCGGGTTGTCCGTCCGTCCGTCCGTACGTACGTCTGTACGTATGTCTCGTTCTCGTGATCGCGTTATCTGAAGAACCGATTGATGCATTCAGTAATGTTTGAAGGATTTTTAAGAAATTTGATAAGAAGGTTCAGCTAGGGTATCGAAACACAGCATAAGTTCGATTTCGGAGTATGTAGGTCATAGCTCATTAGATATACGAATCTGGTTTCCATTCGATAACGTGAGTAATGTTTGACGAATTTCAATGAAATTTGATATGAAGGTGCATGATATCAAAATACTTGTACATGCAGCCTAAGTTCAATTTCCGAGTATGTAGGTCAAAGGTCATAGCTCATTAGATACGCAAAAACACCTACTTATATATGTGAAAATGTGGTCAACTTCCTTGCCTAGTAATATAATAGTATAGTCCAATGGAGGTAACTTGTTCTGATGTATATAGCCCATTTGTACCCTTGCGAGGGGATGCTACGCTTTGTGTTGACTTGTTCTTTTTAGGACATGAGTACCTTATCATCTAAATTGAAGTGCCATTGATAAATAAGATCCAGCTCATTATTTATGCCAATTATTGTTTGAAGTAAATATTTGAAACTTGATTAAGTTAACCCCTGCCAAATGAAGTATGAATATGAGCCAATGTACGCTTAGTTGGCATGTGGGGTGAACTACTTAACATTATTTAACCCGAAATGGACCACAACTTATCCAAAGTTAGACAAATAGGGTGTTATATAGGCATGTTATTTCATATGTACTCCTAGTGCAGATCAATTTCTCTTAAAGGGACTTGGTAATACTGTTCTGATGAGAGAAAATGTTGCTAAGGTAGTGACTTCAATGCTAGATGTACAATTAAGATAATCTGAAAGTTAGAATGAAATCAGACCATTAGTGGCGATTGAAATTGGGAAAAACTGATCTGATTGATACCTTACATCTCCCAACTATATTATTACAATTTAATTACATTTTGGGTGAATGTAAATCGTCACAAAGCAATGAATTGGCTCTATATACCATTCATGACATTTAACTGTTGAAAGATATTTAAAGGCCTGTTTATGTGTTTTTTTCATGGAAAAACGGTTGGGAGAATTTACTGTTAATCACTGTTAGAGGGTGTTGCACAGTGGTGCCTTCTGGGTTTTTTTGCATGTTAGATACAGTCGGAGGAAGATAATAAGTAGCATTTCATACAAAAATTACCCAATTTAATCAACCTTCAACAATGCATGTTACCGAGTCACTTTGAGCCTAAAAATGTTTTTAATCTATTTAAGTATTACAGTGAAAATATTCATGAATTGTCATTGCTGATGTTGTTATATTTGACTTGCCATATGCCATGAAGTAAAAACACTTCATTTTTGTAAATTTGTTTCTATGTAGTACATAACTTTACCTTGAAATGCCTTGTTTAATTGTAGTACTTGCCCTTGATATTTGTGAGCTTGGCTAAATTTAGTCAGAAAAAACCAGAACGGGTCATATTTGAATAACATAATAACATACCATCATCATTATTCTTTTGTACCATAGTTAGACAGTCAAATAGGTCATGTTATACCAATTAGGCATATTATTTCATATTTACTCCTAGTGCAGTTCTATTTCTCCCAAGCCTCAAAATGTTTTTGATCTATGCAGGTTTTAAAGTGAAAATATTGGCTTAAAAGGATTGACATTGCTATAATCTCTCAACATGCAATTAAATGAAGTAAGCAAAGACATTATGTAAACAAAATATAATGAACATGGGGGCAGTAAATACTTCATTGTTCATTGACTAAGAAAAAAACTTCACCAGAAATTGTCATTGGCTCATGTGAGCCATGATTGGGTTTTTATGTTTATTGTAAACTTGACAAATGGGAAAGAAAAACAAATGTAAATTACAAATGAAATACATTAAACATTTTTGTAAATATGTGTTTGTTGTACCATGGACCTATTACGGATGGACATTCAACGTGATTCTTTCTTTGATCCAATGATAGTCACCGCCTTCTGATTATGTGCATCTTAATGAGAACATTCAGCTGTTTTAACAATAACGACTGCGTAAGCATTTTCGGTCATTGACAAAGGAGCAGTTTCCCTCTCTTGGGTTTTGTTTAGATGGTGTGCTCTGTATTAAGAGTATAAATAAAAGCATCCCCAATGAGGAGCAGCAAAGTTGAAAAGCAGACGATTTTGGTGATATGAAATGTATTATTACTGATTCGCAAACTTTCGCACACACCTATGACCTTATAAAACAATTAGAAGGCCATGATCTGTATCAGCCCTGTGTGTTGTAACTCTGGGATATTATGAGGAAATAGGGGGAACTGGATTTTAAATCACAACCAAAAAATCTAAAAATAACCTGTATCTGGTAATATTAACATGTTTTTCTAAATAAAATGCATGTATACAGCTAGTACACGGAACAACAATTTCTGATTATAAACCAGAACTGCACATCGATTTTCCATGATTTAAGCGAGTTATTATCTTCTGCGCATGTAGATTAACATATGTGTAAATCACTATCTTGATTCTGTCCCGGCTTTTTGGCAGCGACCATCATGAGATCAAACTGGAGAAACATGTACGGTGTAGCGTCATAAACATGGCATATTGAAATCAAATCATGTATTCACAAACAAGTTCTCCTACCCCTCTGAAATTATGTAACAGAGTTCCCCTGTTTGTTCATGGAACAGCCCAGAGTCCAGTGGGGTTTTTGTTTAGGGCTAATTTGCATAAACTTGGCTTGTAGAGCATCTCATGGGATGCATGCAACATCCTACAGTGCAGACCGAATTACACAGGAAAGGAGTTAGCAACTCAATTTAGAATTGTGTGAAAGTTTGGAATATCTTTCATTATTAATTGTAATCATCTATTAGAACCGGGATATTTAACAGTTGGTAAGTCAATATATTGCTTGTTCATATATTCTTGTATACTGAATCTAGGTTACCGGTACATACATTGTGAGAAACAGGAGACAAACCTGTAAGAAGAAAGTAACTTATGTGCCAATCCTTTGTTCTTGGTTCATTTTGTTGTTTATATGATACAATGCTAGTATACTGTAGCATGTATTCGTTAGCTGATATATTACCAGAATATATGTTGCTTTATAAGTCATTCTTACTCAAGTTATATAATGAGTTTGTACATATGATTGAAACAGTAATAATTGTAGTTCCATACCCAGTAGTTGATTGCTGTATTAATAGGAGGAAAGATGTACATGTATATAGAAGAGTTAAAGTTAGTTTGGAGTTTGGAAAGTTTCTGTTCACCAAGGCATAGCCTCTAGTGTATGCGCACACACACACAGCTGTGTGCAGAGCATGTATGATTGATATACATGTAGTTTAGTAGGGTGTGTGTGAGGGGTAAATAGGGCCCTGTGCACTCAAGCACACTGCACTGTTTAGTGCTTTAATTGTTTCTTTGTCTTACAGTTAGGCAAAACTTTAGACTGCATGTATTGCATGTTTAATTGGCAGTGATAGCTTGAACTAAGGGATATTAAGAGGGATTTAATGATCATTGGAACTTGTTGCATTTCTACAAAGATGCATGTACATTACTTGAATATGAGAAGTTTATATCAGGAGTTATGTAATTGCATAACTATTATTAACGGCATGATTATTGCATTATATACACTATTATGATGACGTATCTATTGTTTACTTATTATACTGTTTATTTATTATACTGTTTATTTGTGTCTTAACAGTAAACCACACTATCAGTACGAACGACGACACTATTGCCACGACACTATCCACTATCGCGACGTCGCTATCGCTACGTCACTATCACTACTATATCGACATCACTAGTTATACCACCACACGTTTTTACATTTGTTCTGAATTTGTTGAGACTGTCGTCGTTGAATAAAGGCACGAGCTAGTTTATACTGCAGAGACTGCGTCTTGTGTGAATGATTCAGTTTAGTGCGTTTACTACGTTAATCATTACCCTGTAGAAGGTTTCTCGGAAACGAAGCTACATACGGAATATTGAGACGACATTGACGGAGACAATCACAATGAATTCGTTAGGAAAACGATGAATGTCCATCCGTAATAGGTCCATGGTTGTACTTATTTGTAAGTCGTTTAAAGCTAGCATCGTTAAACAATGTTAAAGGGATTGGGTAACTTTGTATCCTATTCTTAAACAAAATCCTGGATTTAGCTCATGCTGCAATGATAATTATAAACCTTTGGTCAGTCAGGAATCCCATGAATTTTACAAGCCGATTGCCTGTCTGATTATTAAGATATTTATGATTTGAAATCAAAATCAAATTTTGTGTTTTCCTAACAGTTTTCGTAAAACTAAATTCTTTTGGGGAAAACGAGTATGGTAAAAACCCGTCACTCAAAGATCCCTTTAAAAGTATGGCCCTATTGCCATACTCATATTCCCCAATAGACTAGTATTATAAAAACCGTTAGGTAAACACAAAATTAAATTTTTAATTTTTAATCATAAATATATCTTAATAATCAGACAGGCGATCGACTTGTAAAAGTCATGGGATTCCTCACTGAACTAACAGTTTAACATTATTATTGCACCATATGAGCTAAATCCAAGATTTTGTTGCAGAATCTTAGGCAATGTTACAGAGTCACTTTAATAATGATGTAAGACAATTGAAATGCCTTCTTATATTTGACTTGCCATGCATATTTGTTTCTATGTAGTACATAACTTTACCTTGAAATGCCTTGTTTAATTGCAGTACTTGCCCTTGATATTTGTGAGCTTGGCTAAATTTAGTCAGAAAAACCAGAACGGGTCATATTTTAATAACATAATAACATTGATGGTACCATCATCATTATAATTTTGTTTTTACCATAGTTACCGGTAGAAAAAATGTCGTGTTATACCAATTAGGCATATTATTTCATATTTACTCCTAGTGCAGTTCTATTTCTCCTAAGCCCAAATTTTTGTTGATCTATGCAGGTTTTAAAGTGAAAATATTGGGCCCTAAATAGATAGACATTACAAAAAACCTATCGAAATGCAATTAAATGAAGTAAGCAAAGACATTATGTAAACCAATTTTATGAAAATGGGACAATAAATACTTCATCTGTTCATTGACTCAGTATAAACCTGCACCAGAAGATTTAAAAGAGTTTGTCATGCATTTAAGCTGTGTTGAGCATTTCGTGTGACTTTAAAGTTGGTAGAGGGATCACAAATTTATTTACAACTTGAACAGTACCAAGGTTATGTTTGGACCCCATGTATGAAATTTGAAGTAAATCAACCGCTTAATTCTCATACTAGGAATAGTTTTGCTAGTAAATATGCATCAACTATATGGTTGAGAATAAGTCATTAATTGCGGCTTTTGCCGTTTTTTTTCAATTAAAATGTGTCCATGTTAATCCAACTTCCAGCTTGAGCTAAATTTTGACCTTTGAAAATCCCTCTACCCATCTTTAAGGTAGTATACCCTCTTGTGCACATAAATTTTGGATTAGTGCAAGGGTAAAAATATTTGTAGTTTCTTCTTTGGGGGGCATCTTGGAACACTATTTTTTGTCGTAGATTTTTTTAGCCCAAGTGTGTCCAAAAAAAAAGGGCAGTTTGGGAAGACAACCATTTTGAATTGTTTATTTTCATCCAAAATGAGGAAATATGATGCACATCACATGTCATTTATTTATATTTAGCATTTTGGTCCATGTAATGACAAAACAAGGTTGACCATTGTGGCATTTGGGATCACCAAAGTTTATTCACACACAGGTGCATCTCTTTAATAGGTCTAGGGCAAGTTAAAAATTGAGCAAAACTACCAAGGATAGAAGTTAAAGGGCAATTAAAATGGTGTCCATAAGTGTGCAAGGCAAATTTTTAAGCAAATTTAGTAAAAAATTGTGTTTCGCAAGAAAAGACCACATCTTTAGTTTTATTGGCTCATTGACACAATGTGATATTGAAGTTTGTAATATTTAGTGACTAAAAAAAAATACCTCAATATACCAGTGTATTTTTGTAGTGAAAATTTTATTCATTATATATATATATATATACATGTATATGTCTTTGATCCAAATACATGTACAGTATACTCACTGTATTTTCACTTTTTCTCAACCAGTATTATTCTCCATGTAAACAAGAATAAAATAATTGGAATGTTGAAAATTCAGCTTCATTTATACTTTACTTTATTGTTAAAAGAAAGTATAATACATCTAGAAATTAGCAAATCTAGCAAGACAGTGTACTTTAACGTTTTTTATACGCAAATGTACAACCTTACATAAGTTTACCTAGCATTGGTCGAAGGCCAATAGCCCAATACAAGCCCTTTTCTAACAATTTTATATTGTCTTTGAGAGTCTAAATTTTATAATTTTATCAAAATCAAGCCTATTATTTAATATTTCCAATAAATTTGACTTTATATGCAAGGGTGCACTATCAGAAAAGACTATACCAAACTGATTAAATGTATCGGGGATGGACAAATTTCTGCTTTCTCCCCCCCCCCCCCCCCCCTTACCCAAGAAAAAAAAGAATGAAATAAATACATCTATAATCAACTACCGTAATCATAAATTTAACAAAAAGAATGATACACAATTATTTATTATCAGAAAAATTATTAAGAGAAAGAAGAAGATATTAATTCACATGAATGAAATTACTCCTCACCTATTTCTCCTATAATAATAAATAGAAATAACATAATCTGTATTGCCGCGCAATGCGAATGTATCCCCCGGCAGTGGCAGCAATTTTGTGTCATCCTTATATTCGAAGGAGGGACAATTAAGATCCTCTCTCCCATCCCTGAAACAAAAGGATGACATAGAATCGGACTATTGTCAAGACTAGGAGCAGCATCACCAAAGCAATATGTGTCTAGATTAGAGTATAATGCATATCTGTAGAAAATTTGAAAGAAATCTGTCCAGAAATGTGGTAGTTAAAACGCACAAGAGACATATGACCTTTGACCATATAACAGACGGAACAATGAGGGCACCGCCCAAAAGTGTAGATTGTACCAAGAAACATCTCCATTCAAAATTTAAAAGAAATCGGTCATGGGTTATATAACCTGCAGAGCGCACACTAGACACCCACCAAAATATGACCTTTGACCATAATAAATAGACGAATACTGGTGGCAGCGTCACCAAACACTACACATATGTAGATTTGATCAAGATACACTACCATACAAAATTTGAAAAAAAATCCTTCAAAAAATGCAGCAGTAACAAGGCACAATATGGACAAATGACCTTTGACCTTATAAAGAATGTAACAATGAGGGCAGCATCACCAAAAAGGAGAGATGTGTAAATTGTCCTCGGATACATCTCTACGGTATACAAAATTTGAAAGAAATCTGTCAATATGAACTACAGAGTGCACACTAGATACCCACCAAAATATGAGCTTTTGATCCTATAAAACACGGGACACTAGTGCCAGCATCACCAAAAACTAGGTGCATAGATTTTACCAATATACACTTCCATACTCAATTTGAAAGAAATCTGTCAAGAAATGATGCATCAATGATGCACACTAGATTTGACTACATTGTTGGTTTATGCCTTCGACCATAATGATTGAAGGTTTATGCATATACCAGTAGTGGTAATTATCATCCAATAATACCCATTACGAACTTGCAATCCTGCTACAGCGCTAGTTTATACTGAATTTCTTATAACGTTCTGTGGCCTGTGAAATTAAATTAAGAGTGGGTTCTTCTTGATATCTTTGAAGTTCATGAACCAATTTTCACCAAACTCCATTTCCACTTGATATCGATCATTTTAATTGTCATCAACTTGTACATTTATTTCCACATTCCCTCACGATTCATTTTTTTTCTATCCCACTACTGTACCGCATGCTACTCTGAATTGGATAATGTTATTTGCAATACAAAATATAGTTGTGTTCAAATTCTACAAATTTCTACATTTAAATAACCATTCGTCCATCAAGATGCAAATGTTTTTACCCATGGATTTTAACACATGTTATTCAATAAGAATAGAAGATGGCGGGCTGATAAGCTAGCACTGGCATAATTATCTAGATTCTGAGTCAAAGTCAGGCTTCCAACACATTCTGTTCAGGACAAAGTCGACAGAGTGTGATCAGGAAGAAGGTGAAGCTGCAGAAGAAAGGGGAATTCGATCCGTTTTAAACTAATGCAGAAGTTGGAGATCGATGTATGATGTCCAACCATTTTGCAGTTGGGTCAATGCCATAGACAACACTGGTAGATGACGCTCCTGGCTCACTATCCTCTTTCTGCAAGAGGGCATTCTTATCTTTTATGATATCCACATTGCACATCTCTTCTTGATTCTCTCATGACATTTGCTGCATGATATCAAATTGCTTAAACTCGAGCACGTATCCTGGAACATACAGGTGTATACTACAGTAGCTGTCTTTGACTTAATTGTCCATTTTGTAATCCAGGTCAGTAATTCCATCTAAGCTGCCTGAAGCTGTGTTGGATACTCGCTTGCTGCAACAGCCTCTATGACTGGCTGGACTAGGATGTATGGGTGGAACTTTGGTGTGGCTCTCTTAATCTTTCTGACGGGGTTGCAGTAGATGCATTAGCTTTTCAAGTTCTGTATTAAAACACGGTTAGTAACAAAAGTTTATAAAATAAACAGGTTCAAGAGTTTTATAAACACGCAAAAGAAAAATAACAAATAAAAAGAATAGCATGGACTAGGATTAACGGGATAGTCGAGTTCAGACTGCAAATGCCTTCAAAGTGCAGGGTTATTCCTCAAATTCTTATTTATGACATTTCTAGTGCCCTTTTAGAACCTAAAATTGGACCACCCTCTCCATGGTTCAGGAAGGGGTTCCTTCATCTGCAGGATAGAACGTTTGATAGCGAGCTGCACCTATTCTGCCTTCAGGTAGTGTTCCTGCCTCGGATTAACCACAGCATGCGATGCTTCACAGAAATGTGGAACAACCATAAGATCCGAACAGCCGGCAACAAGACGCCAATGCAGTTATTTCAGTCTTGATTAAAACTCTGAAGCACCTCAAGCCCTTGTAGGTAGGCTGTGTCATCGAATACACTTACGTCATTAGGATGGAATCTGACTTGCTGATTAAAGTGGTCCATCTGGTCTGCAGTTAGTGCAAGAGGGCATACAGTAGATGGAATCTGGACACTTCCATCATTCTCTGCTCCTCCCAAGTAGTGACCATTGGGATCAATGCCATACTCGGCAGCTTCGTCCTATTAAAAGATAAATTTTATAAAAGCTTACCAAAAACATTTAAAGATTGAGGTCTGGGAAGAGGTGAACAAAAAATTGTGAGTGTTAACATTGTTATCATGTAAGTGTGGAAGAACATAAGATAAAACATGTTCCCTAAAAAGAATGGCTCTCCAAATGCCTTCATATTCTAAATATGGCATGTAACATAATCAACATCGGGACGGATTTTTATGCACCGTGTTTGTGAAGTCCCATATACAGTCCCATGTACAGTGCTTGTAATTTTTCTGATCGATTCCACACCATTTCTTTCTCAATCAATTGCACGAACAGAACTCAACTTTATCTTTAATAACCATGTACAAAATGTCCCCACCTACAAAATTTCATTTTCAAATAAACATTATTAAATGATCCTTCAGTTTGATTAATCAGAAACCTGTAGCCCTACCTGTATTTCTAAACCTACAGGTGACATTTGTGCCTAGAGCTAAACTTTAAAATTTGACAAATTCATTTTCATTTATCTAAAAATCAAGTAGTATTATGTTCAACTGTAATCCATATACTAGCTGTACAATATGCAAAAATATACAAGTAAACATGCACTTTAGTACACAGCATCATTTAAATGCACACTGAATTTTGATTTAATTTGGTTATAGCAGCCCAGCTAGTCTTCAGTTTGGTGAGGTAATAATGAAAAACAAATCCAGTACCGGTAATTGAAGTAAATAATCTTTTAGGGGACATCGGTGTATGCTCATTGTTATGATTTATAGTTAATTAATATTCAAAGGCTTATGTAGTGGGGCATTATGCATTAAATTATGTACCTCTGAGTAGTTTTCAAAGTGCTCATTGAGGAGTGCAGTTCCTCTATGGCTGCAGCCCCATTATAAATAACTGCATTGGCGTCTTGTTGCCGGCTGTTCGGATCTTATGGTTGTTCCACATTTCTGTGAAGCATCGGATGCCGTGGTTAATCCGAGGCAGGAACACCACTTGAAGGCAGAATATGTGCAGCTCGCTATCAGGATCTAGGATGCCTCTACTCTCAAAACTCCTGAACAAGTTATAGAAAGTTCTTGTCACCTGTTCATGGAGGTCACGCCACAGACGTTCTATCCTGCAGTTGTGGACGCTCCGGCCGGTAATGAAGGAACCCCTTCCTGAACCACGGAGAGGGTGGTCTAGCATGAACATCGCCACTCCTGTGTTCTCCCCTCCGTGGTCAGAGCGCACTCTAGATGGCAAACCCCAATTGGAGACCGCATCCTTGAAGAGTTCGAGCACTGTTCCAGCTCTATTATTGGAGCTGCACCCTAGAAAGACGATAGCTCGACTATATCCGTCTATTCCCCCATGAGTCACAAAGCGCCACCTGAATGAGAAATTATTAGATCCGAGAAATATAAGAGTAAAACATTACAATGCTGTGATGTACTTTCAGATTGATTTCAACTGCATGATCTAATGCGGTCTAGTTAAAAAATAAAGAACATCATCAAGTTGTCATGACATTAATTGGCTATTTATCTTGATCAACACAATAACAAGTATTACAAGGGAAACGCTCTCAGCGGTCTCGCCTGCATTACGCATTTCGATATGATGAGAAATTGAGGTTGGGACATTATTTATAGGCAGGGTGGCCCATTAAGCAGGCCCCCAAAAATGAAACCTCTGAATATAATCAGCATTTTGAAGAGAATATTGACTAAGAATCAGTAGAAGAATTAGTTACTATTATTTGTACCAAGATTGATAACTTTCATGAAATATGGACAAATAACCAAAAATTGATTTTTTTTAAAAAAAATATCATATTAATATACAATGTCCCTTTTGCATCCAACATCAAATTCTGTAGAACTTTGCAGGAATTATGAATGTCATGTATGTCCTATCTGTGAAATTTAAACCTCAGTGTCCTAATATTCAAATTGTGCAAGGAAACCGGTTTACTTGCTAGACTTCACTGTCAGACACTATTGAGTGAAATGACTGACTTTTTTCTTCTTTGGTAATAATTAACACACATAAAATGAGCTGTAAAGGGTACATGAGCATCCGTCTACATCAATAACCCACTTCTTGTAATGGCTAAAATTAAACTGATTGAATTCGCTCAGCACAAAACGTACGAGCATTCTACTAACTAATAGTCATTATTTTCCCACTTAAAGACATGTTCAAGCCCCTTTTTTAGGGAAGTTCTAAATTAGTATGATCTTTCAAATGCCGTTGGAATTTAACCATTTCATTTTTTTGGGCCTGCAAATGGGACATATAGTACATATAAGTTGTGAACAAATATAATCTGTTTCTACTTACCTAAAATGACCTTTTATCATTACTTTGTGAATTGGAATTTGTGTCATATGATTTCTGATACTTGATAAACCTTGTGTACAAGTTTCATGGAATTTGAACAAACACTTTTGAAATTATGCTAAAAATTCAAATCTTGATGTTCATGCCACAACAAAGTCTAAGTTTGCAGACCTGAATTGACCTTCGACCTTGACTTTGTGACCTGAAAATCTCCTTACATGTTTGGGGATACTTGATAACCCTTTACCAAGTATTATTGAAGAACTTAATTATACTTTCATTTAAAATTAAAAAAACTTAACCTTGGTTAATTGATGTTGACGCCGCTGCTTTTCCGGCGGTGGCGTCAACATCACTTTTTGCTACGCAGTCGAGACAAAAATCAATGATTATGAATATTCAGAAAAAATACTATAAATTCTTCAAAGTTCATAAAAGATTTTGTAAAAATGTCATGCACGCAATATGATACAAATCATCGTATAACCTGGGTGAAGACATGGGGAAATCAAGATTTGGGAGGTAAAAAGGGAAATTAATGGGATAAAAATAAATAAAACAATTGATAGATAGTGAGGCAATACCGTCACAAACTAATTTATCAAATTGGCAATTTGTGCAGTGATTTCAACTGTTTCTTTTTCAAAAATTCATAACTTCCTTATTAATTATCCAATTTTACTCAGTTTTTTTAAATTAAAAGCAAATTATTTCTTGGAGTGGACTTAGCCTTTAAAATATCAAAAATAGGGTAAAATTCGAATTCAAACCAATGATTGTGAAAAATGTCTGTATAATTATGTACATGTACATGTATGTATGTCTCTCAATATGAATGATAATTCTTTCAAACTTCTTTAAATGCACATGCCCTCATGAATCTCATGTTATCCTCATTGTCTAAAAAGTTAAATTACTTTGCAATCTGTAAAGGGGAAAAATGAATGTCATGAAAATTGGACTACTGCATTCTGTAAATATATAGAACACACTCAATGCTAATTGGCTTGCCAGTACTGTAAAAAAAAACTCACCGTATCAGTTTGTGGTGTCCATCTATGTGCCAAAGTGACAAGGGCATTGCCACAGAGTAATGCCTCCTTCGTACAGCAGTTATGGTTCTCAATTCTTGTCTTTCTGGATCTAGTCTGTACAGACTGTCCCGGATCCTCTGTCTTTGCACCCTTAGACCTTGTGAAATCAGATATCCATCCACCGTTTTGTATCCTTTAAAAAAAATATTTAAAAAAAAATAGTATGAAATACATGTAGATCTATGCAATTCAAGGGACCAGGTAACATTGTGACGGGCTGATTTTCAAATCATCGATATTCATGGAAGCGAAACACATGTTTTTATGTATGGAGAATCTTTAATGCAAAAATAAGGGCAAAAATCATGCAGTATACGTATTAACATTTTACCTGTACCGTATTCTTCACTCATCTGAATCAACTTAAAAAAAATAACAGTAATATGGTGGTAGCAGGCTGTATTTTAACTGTAAAACAATGTACATGTGTGCTTCCCTGTACAGTTATACCGGTAACTGCATGTTTAAAAAAAATCATCCATTTCTTTTTCATTTTTCATAGCGTTACTGAGTTTTTTCTTATATGATATAATATGCTTTAAGGTGTGATTAATCATAAATTTTATAAAAATTAATTTCATGCATATAAGAATCAACATGGGAGAAACTTTAAATATTATCAAAGATGTTCAACTGTGCACTGCATGTGCAGGTACATGTAATTTGACAAATGTTGTTAGTCAGATATGATTAAAAGAATTTAGCAGGTATTAAACTTAATGGTTTAATAACAACAATTTGAGTTTCCAGTTCTAAGTAATTCCTGATAAGCGGAGGGACACAGTTTTAAAAAAGAGGGGTTAATTTGCCTGCCACTACAACACAAACTAAGAAAACCTCTACTCCTATTATGAATAGCGACCCTCATTTCGTATTATGAATAGCGACCCTAGCTCTCGTCGTATTATGAATAGCGACCCTCTTCTCCCATTATGAATAGCGACCCTCATTTCGTATTATGAATAGCGAACCTTATGAGTAATGAACCTCATTTTGTATTATGAATAGCGACCCTCTACTCCTATTATGAAAAGCGACCCTCTTGTCGTATTATGAATAGCGACCATCTCGTCGTATTATGAATAGCAACCTTCTTCTCCTATTATGAATAGCGACCCTCATTTCGTACGTATTATGAATAGCGACCCTCTACTCCTATTATGAATAGCAACCCTCATTTCGTATTATGAATAGCGACCCTTTCGTCGTATTATGAATAGCGACCCTCTTCTTCCATTATGAATAGCGACCCTCATTTGCCAGAAGTAGTAGTACGTTGTTTCCAGAGTTAGAGAAACTTATTATGTCAGGAAAATGGAGCAGCTGAGACCTCCTAGACAGATGAACTTTGAGGGAAGTGCCCTGCCATTGGCGTTGGAGTGGAAGCAATGGAAGGAAGAGTTTGTGCTATATATCGATTTGAGCATGGAAGGGAAAGAGGACAAGGTAAAGATCAAGATGCTCAAGTACCTCGTTGGTCCACAAGGTAGAGAGCTGTATGAGACGATCAAACCGGAAGGGTCAAGATAGGCAGATGGTACCCTACAGGAAACAACCCTTGTTCAAGCTCTTAGTGCTTTTGAGAAGCATTGTCAACCAGTACGGAATGAGATCATCGACAGGTACAGGTTCTTTACTAGAAGTCAAGATAGTGGAGAATCTTTTGATACATTCCTCACCGAACTGAAGCTGTTGGCGGCTCACTGTAATTTTGGAGAGCTGAAGGAGTCACTGATTCGTGGCAGGATAGGGTGTGGCATCAGAGATGGAATGCTGAGGGAGAGACTTCTGCAAGAATCTTCACTTGATTTAGACAAGTGTGTGAAAGCTTGTCAGGCGTCATGCTTTCCAAGGCCAGAGTGGATGTCCTGGTAGGTGACCAGCGACAGGAGGTTTGTGCGGTGAGCAGAGAGGGAACTACACACTGGCCAACAGTTCAGTGTCAATTCTGTGGACGCAAACATGAGAAGAAAAAGGAGAAATGTCCAGCCTATGGCAAGGAGTGTTTCAACTGCCATAAGAATCATTTCTCAACCCAGTGCAAAGAAAGGCGGGCACAGCAGCAGGATCAATGGAAAGAAAAGAGAGGGAAGAAACCGGTGCATGCAGTGGAAGCCATAGACAGTTCGGATGAAGAGTACTATGATGAAATCCATATGGAACTGCAACCAGATAAAGTGGAATCAGAGCATGTGCACAGAGTTGAGACGAGTAAATAAGTAGATAATGGAAACGTTGAATTCACTTTCTGATTCCCCGTCTCGCTCATTGCCTTTGGCTCTGAGTCCGACTTTGTCTTTGTTTTACTTTTAGCTTTCCCCAGCCCACTCTTGCTGACTTTGCCAGCCGTGACTTGCCACTGGAGTTGGGTAATATTTTCTTTCCGTCGGAGCCCGTGGCTCCCGCGCTACCAGGCGGTGCCTGAGGTGGAAGCGCGGACGGAGAACAAAAATAACATGTCGTATACATATCCATGTACATGGGTTACAAAGAAAAAGAAAATATCCATAGTTGAACCATACAAATTAAGTTAATCATATATCATGTCATATCAAAACCTGTGAATTAGCTATAACTTAATACGTAGAGATTTGTGGCTGGAATTGAAATTCACAGAGTTCCAATAACGTATTGTTTCAAATAAAGGATATTTTTAAACTTAAAAACTTAAAATGTTGTTAAAGGGAGAACCAAAAGTTAGCACGATCGAGTGCTAGTCGGGATTGGTTCTCCGAGTTTCTAAAACTGTATGCAAAGTCATATTAACATTTATTTTGTCTGAATATCATATTATTTGATCCTTATGATTCATCTCTGCTTAGGAGTTTAATTCTGAGATTTTGACGAAATGATGATCTTGTTTTTTCTTCTCTGATATTTATGGGCAAATTATTCCACAGCTTTGCTCCAATGAAAGAAACTGAAAAAGTCCCACGTGTCTTACTACGTTTAGGTAATCGTAGCATTAAATGTTCTCTCCCTCTTGTTCTATACATGTGATTCATTAAAACAAAGTAATCCATTAACGAATGTGGTAGATGTCCTTTCTGCAGATCATATACAAATGTCGATACTAAATGCTCGAACAGATTATGCACATCTAATACCTGTAGACATACGAACAGTGCCTTTGAACTTGTTCTAAATGGGGAAAATGTTATCACACGCATGGCCATTTTCTGTGCCAATAGTATGCAATTTAAATGACTTTTATAGCAACTTCCCCAAACTTCAATACCATAAAGTATGTGCGGCTGGATAAAGGATTTATACAAGAGCATGAGAATGTGCTTAGGAACATGTATAGTGCCTCAACTTACACAGCGCAGTCCAATCTTCCTCCGTATACACTTATTAACGTTCTGAATTTGCTCCTTCCACATCAAAGTTTCATCAATTTGAATTCCTACGAAAGATGCTACACTGACTCTATCTATCACTGTATCACTGAGTTTTAAAATACCCCTAATTTCACATGATTGCCTTTGTCCCTTAATGAGCATATAATTTGTTTTCTTTAAGTTTATTGTCAACTTGTTATTAACAAAACACCATTTTTGGACTTCCAAAAATTTGACATTTACTTCATTCATATCTATTTCTTTCTGTCTTTTATCAAAAGTATGAAATAGGTTTGAATCATCAGCAAATAATCTAAATTCAAAATATTTAGTAGAAGATGGTAAATCATTAACAAAGTTATTATACACTTATTTTGGAAAATAGATAACCACAAATTCTGGCAAAGATATTTACCTATTGATTAGAGCACATGTGTTTCAACATTTCTTTTTTTTTTGGTAGTTTAAACCAAAACCAAAACCAAAAAAAAGAAAGAAAAAAGAAATGGAAGTTTTTTTGTTTTTTGCACATTTTCTTAGGAACAAGTGTAGCTGTTACAATATTAGAAATTTGAGTTTACTGGTGTTCAGGTAGTCAATTTGATGTAAAATTGAGGGAACAAAATTTGAAGAGAAAGGAGGAAAGAAAGGCTAAAGGAAATAATGAATCAGATATTCACATAAGTGTCGCCCCTCGATTTTATAATATTTTGTTGAGTTAAATAAGGAATTATAGAGATACAGTGATTAGTGCATAAAGAGGGCATAATCCATGCAAGAACCGAACAGTCGCTGATATCAAGGAAGCGGATACAGCAGTTAATTTCCACAGAACTCATATTCAACAGAGACCAGCTGTCGCGATTCGTATAGCCAAGGCTTCGTTCATCAATTCAACAGTGAGCGTTAATTGCGATGTTTGGTATCACCATGGACACCCAACACATGGATTCATTTATGAAAGAAGAAAATGGACTGAATGACAAGTGGCAGGCAGACTCAGTTAATACGGAATGGACTCAGTTAAAATGAAGATGTTTAATCTTGTCAATGCATCTAAAATTCTCTTGTTTTATAAACAAAGGAGGATGTTATGGAATAGCGCCATCTGTGGCGAGGCACAGTGTAGTGCACAAGATGGATCTAGATTAAAGGCCCCCCCCCCCCTGGCTTTTTTTTGTCACATACAAAAAATGAATTATGCATACTACCCCCCCCCCCCCCCACAGAGCAAAATATTGGTAGGCTCGATTTTCACATTGTAGGGGTCATATACCAAAAAAATGATGCTCACTACCCCCCCCCCCCCACTGAGCGAGATATTGGTCGGCGCGATTTTCACATTTAAGGCCCCCCCTATCGGCAAATCCTGGATCCGCCCCTGAGTGAGAGTGAACCACAGGAGGCGAAAGGATAGGTTTTCACACACACACATAAAAGAACAAACAATAAAAATTGTAAAAGATAAAAAGGAAAAGAAAAACAAAACAAGTAGGTATTACATTTATTACACAGCAATGAATTGAATACAGAACACCATGTTATTTGGTGTTTACAATAACATATAACTGGAATTTGGGGAAGGCTAAAAATGGAACATCTGAAAGATATATTTTGAAATTGAAGAACAATTACATTCAAATATTAGTGACCAGTGGTATACACAAAGGGGGTGGCTGGGGCCCACAACACCCCCCCCCCCCCCCAAAGCGCACCCATCCAAGTTGGGCAAAACCAAGTTTGAGAAACCAAGGAACTGAGTTTGAGGAAACAGAAAAGTTTCCAGGCATATCAGCTGTTTTGAAAGGTTCCAAATAGCTAAATCTCGAGAACCTGGACCCCACTCTAAATCAGGCTTTACACTTTAATACATGCACACATTATAACCCCCAGGGAGAAACTGACAATTTCACCCCACCAATCAAAGATGTCTGTGTACGACACCGTTACTGACTTTAATAATGGAAATATGTGTGGAGTACTAGTAATACTAGTAATGTCCTTAAACCTGAAGATATGCCCTTTAAAGGTAAAGACCAGTATTGGTAACGTCCCAATTTCAAAAAATGAAATGGAAGCTCTCATTACCAATCATGTGAAAGAATATGTTTTGACTAATACATGATGATAAAAAATTTGCCGGGAAACCGCCTACTAATTCATATATTTGGTAAATTTGTTTCTCTCATGGTCGTGTGAGAGATATAGGGTAGTCCCGTATACATCTTTCTGTGTATATAGTGCTTGTAACTTTACGAAGAATGGGCCAAATTTCTTATCATTTTGATGATTCCAGAACCTTGCAGATGCTAGATGCTAGATGATCAACCTTTTCTGATCGATTCCACAACGTTTCTTTCACAATGCAATCGCATGACCATTACTGGTCTTTACCTTTAATCTGTCAAATGCGGACCTCAGAGTAGGATTGATCAGCTCGATCCAGTACAGTCAAACCTGCTTTAATGACCACCTGTCTACAAAGACAACCTGTACAAAGGCCACATTTGTTGTTTCCCTTGAAAATGGTTTCTTATTGAATCATGTACTAAAGGAACCTGTCTACAAAGGCCACATTACTGGTATCCCTTGAAAAAATGTTCTTATTGAATCATGTACTAAAGGAACCTGTCTACAAAGACCACCTGTCTACAAAGGCCACTTTTTGTGTTTCCCTAGGGTAGTCGCTATGGACAGGTTTGACTGTAATTGCATTTTACCTGGATTTAACAGACAAAACAAGTTTCACTTAGCATGCACATGACATTAGTGGTACTCAAGTTATTTACATAATAGTTCACTTACCTGCCCTGGGCATATTTTGCAAAATGAAGGAAACTCTGTCATCCAATTCAAGATCTCCTATTTCACTGTAAAGTCTTCTGATGGATAAGCCAATAGTATTGAGGCGCCGCTTGATTGTTCTCTCACTGACGTTGAAACACTGTCCAATTTCTTTCACTGTACAGTTCATTTCTCCTGATCAGCAGAAAAAACAAAACGAATGAAGAAGTGGGTGTGATTCATTACTGCTGCTAAATCTAGGCTAACTATTTAGTGGTGAGAAGAAAAAAATAAAAACAATTAAAAGTTACTTTAGGGTGAGGGTTAAGGTTTAGGATTACTGTAGGCAGGCGCGCCGGAAGCAGTTTGGGATTGGGGGGGGGGGCAAACGTTCCAGGGGGCTCACCTTCCAGGGGCAGTGGCGTAATGAGCAAAAACATTTGGAAGCCCCAGCAGAGCCCCCTTAAGCTTTTGGGTGTTGGGCATTTAATTACGGTCAGATTAGCATATTTTGATACCTCGTTTGTGACATTGGCAGGTCACTTATTTTTTTTCTCTCTCTTTCTTTCTTTTTCTCTGTAACATTTTTTTTTTCCAAAAGTTTCTGCAGGCCCTGACATGAAGGCTTCTAAATAAGCATATTTTTGGCCCGACTGTAAATTTGGGAATTTCTAATTTTCCAACAAACGCATAAAAAAGGTAGCCTCTATACGACTTACAAAAATATTGAGAAAAAATACCGGAAAATCATGTCATTTCAGCAACCTTTTGTAAATCACTGGTATCGAATAACAAATAACCCCCTACCCCCCCCCCCCCCCATCAGTACGTCAGCGTTCAGGGGCTCATGTCTTCTCACCCCTACAAAAAAAAAAAAAAAAACACGCTTTCTCATCCTCTCACAATATTTCTACGATATGCGCGTATCGCTATTATAAAAATATCCATTGATAAAATTGATATAACTGTCTGATATGGGTCATTTCTTCAGTAAAACTGACATTTGTTGACGTTCCCCTCTATAATCGGAGGTCTAGATCTAGATCTCAGGCCTGGATCCAGGATTTCTTAGGGGGTGGGCCCAAATTTGAAACAAATGGGTCCCCAAAAAATCACAACGACTCAGCCAGCCGCTGAATAAGCGAGGGAGGGGGTAAGAGGACATTTTTTTTTGGGGGGGGGGGGGGGTCCCGAAATTTGAAATTTTGACCCATCGACATTCCGTTCCATTGGGGGAGAGGGGGGGAGAGGGGGGAGAGGGGGGGAGAGGGGGGGAGAGGGGGGGGGGGGAGGGGGGTGGTAAGGTCATCTTTAAGGATTTTTTAATTTTTTTTAAAAAATATTTTTATTTTAAAAAAAAAAATCAAAAGGGGGCGGGGGGGTTTTCCCCAAAAACATACACATAAAAAAAACTCAAGGGGAGGGGGGTTTAACCCCACCCCCTGCGTACGCGCCTGTGCGAACCAAATATTGGTACATAATGGTGACCAGCATTGACGTAATGGGGGGGGGGGGGGGGGGGGGTGCAGAAAAATCTTTTTCAACATGGATTTCGATTTTGACCCATAATTTCCTAAAAAGGTACAATTAGACCTCTAAACAGATTATTTCAGTCAAGTTGGTAAGTGGAACTGATTTAGAGTCTATTATTTATAGCCTAGACTCTAGATCTAGATTCTAGGCCTAATTTACAATATAACATGCACGAGGTAAAATGACATTTGGGGGGATTTTCGGGGCATAAAAATATGGCCATAGAGTCTAAATGTAGGGTGTCTGATCGCGCACTCAGTTTTGTGTGCTAAAATCCTCCCCATAGAGATTGCACTCATCCCTATGTAGTCCATGTGCATTGCGCGCTCATGCAAACTTGGTCAATGATTTTATTACCAAAATGAGATTCAAACCAATATATCTCGTGATCCTGAAGGTGATACTCAATAAGTGAGGTGTCATATGAAAGAGCAGGTTTTTCTCCACATTCCGCAAAGGGGCTCACCCCCAAAATTGTCAAAATATCTTGCTTAAAACAGCGATTTAAACATTGTTTCCATGGTAACTTGGAGATTTACCAATTTCATGAAGTGAGCCCCCGAGGGATAAGTTGGGCCAGCTGTAAGGAATATATCCATGCGCTTATTTTTTCTCTAGTCCCAAGGGATTTCAGTTTGAAAATACCCTTAATCCACGTTTTGCATATATCGTGCTGTAGACCTACAACTTTTGAGCAAAAATTATAACTTGACGTGAACCACTTTTTTGTCCATTCTGACCAAAATGCTATGAATATTGCAGAGTTTTTGAGGGGCTGTATCTTTTGATAGAAACATTGGTGAGTCTTGAAATTTGAAATGTATTAGGTCTATTCTGATTACATTTTTATTCAAATATCCAACAAAAATGGTGAAAAACAATCCCAAATTGAAAATTGAAAAATCGTTCAGACACCCTAACTTTAGATCTACTAAATGGCCATGGTGTTAGCAAGGGAATGCGTAGAGGGGTCTATAGACCCTAGACCTAGTCGGCTTCCGTCTAGTTTAAAGAGAGAGCCGACCCTACCCAAATAAGAGGCTTAACGAACGAAATAAACGGAAAATTCGGTTATCCTATACTTTAGTGTGTTTTATTATTTTGGGTTTCTAACTTCAGTTTAACCCTAACCCTAACCCTAACCCTACCCTAACCCTAACCCTATGATATGCACGTAGGTCTAGGTCTAGAGCTCTTAACTGAAGTTAGAAACCCAAAATAATAAAACACACTAAAGTATAGGATTGCCGAAAATTCGGTCTAGATCTAACTGTTAGATCTAGATCTAGATCTAGACTAGATCTAACAGTTAGATCTAAGTTAACGTTAGAGTCTAACAGTTAGGCCTAACAAAAAAGTTAGAGTCTTAAGTTACCTGCGAAGAAGCGAATCTGTTCCTCCGAGATGTCAAATTTTGGTCTTCCCACTCCGCCTGCACCCCCAGCTGGATTTGTATCAGGCTGAAAACGAGATCCAGTTGATTCGCTTTCCTGGCTCATTACAGCGGCATCTAACTCAGGAACTCCAAGACTTGTCTGGCAGACAGCAGGGCATTTGAAATGTCACCATAGGCAACGCGGGAGGCCAGGCATCGCGAAAATGTAGTAAATCTCTACACAGACTGTCGAGCCTGTAGTTGATCGTATCAAGATTTACCGGTATATTCATCTCTAGCCCACTTTCTATATCTGAAATCAGCCGAGAAACACGCTGTCTTATATTATCAGTGACAGTATCCATATTAAAATATAAAATGAGATGCTTTCGGTATAAGTCCGGCCAGCCCATGCATGCATATTTGTTGTATAGACCTATCCTACAGCGTATTGGAGTAGGCCCTAGATTAAAAAGAAAAAAACCTCGAGGACGCCCTCTGTTGTCCTTTGAGGGTCAGTTCGTAGATGAGGTGATGTCCTTTTGAGTTTGTCCTTTCTCGTTTTCGTGCTTGATGTCTATTTGCTTACCCGTAAACCAAAACGCCCTCTGTTGTCCTTTGAGGGTCAGTTCGTAGATGAGGTGATGTCCTTTTGAGTTTGTCCTTTCTCGTTTTCGTGCTTGATGTCTATTTGCTTACCCGTAAACCAAAACGCCCTCTGTTGTCCTTTGAGGGTCAGTTCGTAGATGATGTGATGTCCTTTTGAGTTTGTCCTTTCTCGTTTTCGTGCTTGATGTCTATTTGCTTACCGTTAACCAAAACGCCCTCTGTTGTCCTTTGAGGGTCAGTTCGTAGATGATGTGATGTCCTTTTGAGTTTGTCCTTTCTCGTTTTCGTGCTTGATGTCTATTTGCTTACCGTAAACCAAAACGCCCTCTGTTTCTTCTGACCTGTACTTTATTTTGCTCTGACCTTTGATTTATTCTTTGTTAATTGGTCCTTTCTTCTGGGTACTTTGTCTATTTTGCTCTGTCCTTTGTTTGTTTGTATGCTTCTTTGTTTGTTTGTATGCATCTTTGTTTGTTTTTGTGACTGTTGATATTGGCCCGTATGGCCGCCCATATTTTTTCAATGACAAATGAAAAAAAATCAGTGACAAATCTGCTGATAACCAATCAGAAGCAAGGATTTCAGTAGCTTATAACAAAAGCTGTCATTTGACACTGATGACATGTTTTGTGAAACGCCCCCTGTATAATGCGAGTTCGTATGCAATCGGCTCGCGTTGGAAGTATGATTTTGATAAAAAAAATTTGGGGGGAGGGGGTAGGGGCCTTCGTTTCAAACTAAGTTGTGGGGCGGTATTAACACTCACTGCAACAGAGGTGAAGCAGAGCTCATTCATTAAAGATGAAGTTGAGTTCTGGTCATGCGATTGCATTGTGAAAGAAACGGTGTGGAACCTACCAGAAAAGGTTGATCATCTAGCATATAAGAATTTGTGTGTATTGCAAGGTTCTGGAATCATCAAAATGATAAGAAATTTGGCCAAGTCTTGGTAAAATTACAAACACTTGCACAGAAAGATGTATATGGGACTACACGAACACGTGGCGTAAAAAGCCGGCCCCCCGATTTTTACGATGTTTCATGCATATTTAAAATATGAAGGCATTTGAAGAGCCATGCTTTTCAGGGAACATGTCTTAACTGATGTTCTTCCTAGTACAGCGGATAAGCTCCCAATATAATGAAAATTGTGCACTTTTTGATAAAAGCATGAAACTTCTAGCATAGTTAGTTTAGACCATAAGATTTATTTTCAGATGTGGAGGGAAGTCAGATTTGACCTCTGCTGACCCTGAGAGGTCAAATCCAAGATGGCCGCCAGTCCGTATGGTCTAATGTACAAACACGCTTAACTGTTGAACTAAATAGTCCAGAAAAACGTTTAAGGTGTCATTTCCAACTAACTTGGGGATGCCAATTCATTTGGTAATACGTTTGAGATCGCCTGAACTCAGGGTTTTGCATTTAGGTCAAGGTCAAGGTCAAAATTGACTTAAAATAGCAAATTGTGAATGGTTACAAATGAGATTTGTCATTTGTTCTCAAATTTCTTTAGGAATGGTTCCCCTGCAAAGTCCTCCACCTTAATCCTTTTCAGGTAGTTTATTTCACATTTTGTTTTGACCTCTGATGACCCTGAAAGGTCAAATCCAACATGGCCGCCAGTCCGTATGGTCTAATAATGTACAAACAGGCTTAACTTTTGAACTAAATAGTCCAGAAAAACGTTTAAGGTGTCATTTCCAACTAACTTGGGGATGCCAATTCATTTGGTAATACGTTTGAGATCGCCTGAACTCAGGGTTTTGCATTTAGGTCAAGGTCAAGGTCAAAATTGACTTAAAATAGCAAATTTTGAATGGTTACAAATGAGATTTGTCATTTGTTCTCAAATTTCTTTAGGAATGGTTCCCCTGCATAGTCCTCCACCTTAATCCTTTTCAGGTAGTTTATTTCACATTTTGTTTTGACCTCTGATGACCCTGAAAGGTCAAATCCAAAATGGATTAATAATACTGGTAAGATGTTTTTTAAGTTACTTTGTGTTTTATTTGGTGCTAAGTAATTTAAAGGATCACTACAGAGTTTGAGGAACAGGCCATAAAGCAAAATAACGGTTCTGCTAACACTAGACAACATCACCATGACCAGCAACGTGGAGTGCAGGCAGCATTCTTGAGGGATGGGAACTTCTGACAGTACTGAAAGAGATGGGGAATCCATTTCTAGAACAAAGTCAAGACCTACTAGTCATTGGCAGTGTACGACACCTGTCACACAAACACTTCATACGAACAAGTTGCCATTTTTCAGTCGGCAGCCGGCGAAGGTTTTGTTAAAACAGTATATTAGGCACAGCTTGCAGCACTTAAGAGGGACTGTGGTCTCTTTTTGAGGATGTACATCTCATGTCAGACAAGGGATGGAGATATGGACAATTTCTTCTCTCATGAAAACTAGGCAGCCCCGCCAGCTTTGTTAACTGGAGGAAAATGCGGTTTGGAGTTAAAGCAGATCTACTTCGCTGCCTGGAATCAAATCTGCTCGAAAACAATAGTGCACCTGTGGCCCAAGCAATAATTATTGATGGTGAAGCTGCGGTTCAAATGCTCAATCCTGGAACATCAAGAACATTTCAAGAGTGTGGAGAAAGAGTGTTTGCCCCATACATCTTTGCTCAACTCGAGAAAAGCATCCGCATCGACCTTGGCTAGGGTGTATACTTACCTGCTAGCCTGAAAGCCTCAATAAGGCAGGAAAGGGCACCAGGAAAAGGGTGGCTCTTTCTACTGTGCTGCCAGAAAGCTGGAAGGACTTCTTTTGAGTCAATGAGAACAAACCCGAATTGTTGGATTTCAGGTCATGTCGTTCATCTTCCTCTACCACAGGGCAAGGAACTGTATAATATGCAACAGATGAAAGTGGAGTACTCTGCTCTCCTGCTGAGTCACACTTGGCAGGCCTTGCTCCATGGGTGTAAAAGGGTAACCATACGTACTGGTGGTACTGATGCGGTTGAACTGGCTGTGGCTTCATTCAGCAAGACAGCTCCTGATGCTGTGGATCGCTTTTGGTGTCAGATCAAGCTTTCAGGTACATAGCTTTTTACAAAATCATGATGGTTGCCACCATGAGTCCGACACAATCTATGACTCTCCCAATCTTTCATGCGTTCACCGGGTGTCAGACTGTTTCTGCATCCAGAGGAAAAACTTAGAAGTCTTTCCCAGAAGTGAATGATTCCTTCAGTGAACTCCTGTGCATGCCTAGGGAGGTTAGTGAAGGATCAATGTTACTGCCAGAGCGATTTGTGGTGCTGATACGACCGAACCAGTGAGAGCATGGTAGTGAATGATGCCAGGAAACAGCTCTTCGCACAGAAGTCTAGAAACCTGGAGAACTTTCCTCCAACCCAGACAGCACTCAAGCAGCACATCAAGCGCACTTGCTACCAGGCCAATTGTTGGAACCAGATATTGGCCAAGAATCCAGAGATGCCAGAGCCATCTGACTTGGGCTGGACAAACGAAACAACTGGGTGGCAGCCTCTTTGGATCACTCTCCCGGAAGCATCAAAATTGTGCCATGAATAATCCACTGTCGCTGCAAGAAAGGATGCACTGAACTGTGCTCTTGTCCTGGAGACTGTTAGATTTTGATCATTACCATTAGGATAAGTCATAAGTTGTGGATAGTGCTAAATTCATGGGGTAATGAACAGGTTTTAGGTCGTATTTGGAATAGCTTTTTTGGTCTTCTGGGCCCAATTTCTTAAAGCTGCTTACCGGTAATCAAATTTTCGTGCTATAACTGTAGCAGACAAATTTGGTTAGCAAGAAAACAAGGCGTCCACCTTGTGCGTTCACAATGGATTTGCATTGTTACAAAATTACTTTTCGTCCAGTAAGCAGCGTAAGGTTTATGCATTTTCGTGTGCTTACGGTTAGCAGTGCTATGAAGTAGAAACTCATACGTAAGCACAGAACCAGCCGATAAGCAGCTCTATAAAATATGGCCCTGTATAGTCAAAGTGGTGGTACATGGGTCTTTTAATTAAAAAAAAAAAAATGACCCCTTAAGTGTCAAAATAGAGGCAAAGTTTATTTAAAAAAAGAAAACATCACTTTTGTTGGCCTAATATGACCTTGAACTTGACCTTATTGCAAATCCCTGAGCTCTGGCGATCTCAAAGTATTGCGTAATGAATTGGCATCCCCAATTTAGTTGGAAATGACACCTTAAACGTTTTTCTAGACTATTTGGTTCAAAAGTTACCACGTTTGTACATTGGCCATGCGGACTGGCGGCCATTTTGGATTTGACCTCTCATGGTCATCGGAGGTCACATCAAACTGTGAAATAAACTAAATGAAAAGGGTTAAGGTAGGGGACTCTGCAGGGGAACCATTCCTTAATAAATTTGAGAACATAGGGGAGAACAAAATGGGGATTTAACCTTCAGTAACCATTCAAAACTTGCTATATTTGGTCAATTTTGACCTTGACCTTGACCTTAATGCAACACCCTGAGTTCTGGCGATCTCAAAAGTATTACCAAATGAATTTGCATTCCAATTTAGTTCGAAATGACACCTTAAAGGTTTTTCTGGACTATTTGGTTCAAAAGTTACCGCGTTTGTACATTAGACCATGCGGACTGGCGGCCATTTTGGATTTGACCTTTCAGGGTCATCAGAGGTCAAAACAAAATGTGAAATAAACTACCTGAAAAGGATTAAGGTGGAGGACTATGCAGGGGAACCATTCCCAAAGAAATTTGAGAACAAATGACAAATCTCATTTGTAACCATTCAAAATTTGCTATTTTAAGTCAATTTTGACTTTGACCTTGACCTAAATGCAAAACCCTGAGTTCAGGCGATCTCAAAAGTATTACCAAATGAATTGGCATCCCCAAGTTAGTTGGAAATGACACCTTAAACGTTTTCTGGACTATTTAGTTCAAAAGTTAAGCGTGTTTGTACATTAGACCATACGGACTGGCGGCCATTTTGGATTTGACCTCTCAGGGTCAGCAGAGGTCAAATCTGACTTCCCTCCACATCTGAAAATAAATCTTATGGTCTAAACTAACTATGCTAGAAGTTTCATGCTTTTATCAAAAAGTGCACAATTTTCTTGCTAAGCCGCTGCACTATCCACACTTGCATAATAAGAATGAGTAATGCTCACAAATTATTTTTCACCTCTTCCCAGAACTCAACCTTCTCTTTAAGATCGATTTATTCAGTTCTTGGGGGTGTTTCATAAAGCTGTGCGTAAAGTTACGCATGACTTTATGCATGACTTGAATATGAAGAGCTAAATGGGATTCTCAATTCCTTTTAATTGCATAAGCTAAAGTTGAAATATGCAGATGTAGTTTTTTTTTTAATTAATGCAAAGTGTATGGCTACAATTTAATCGAGATTATGGGTAATACAGTCACACTTTGCTAAAATGTCAGGAAAAAACTTTGGGCATCCCACTTGGCTCTTCATATTCAAATCATTTGTAAAGTCATTCGTAACTTTTCGCACATCTTTATGAAACACCCCAGTTAACCCCAAATCCCTTTCTATCTCTATCCATCTCCTCTTGGAATAAGAAAGAATAATAAGTGTTAGAAAACTATATGATATCTATTTGATTGACCGATCCCCAGAGATCGAAAATATTTCGCTCGAGGAGCACATGGTGGTATGAATATCCCATTCCAGCCATTCCATAGGTACATCCCCACCCAGAACTCAAGGGCTCTTGACAGCGGGACAGGCCGAGAGGGTCACGTCTATCTCACGGAGGACGGTCACCAAAGTGATGGCGGAAGAAGAAAAAAATAGATGGGTGTCAATGCCTATGTCGCACGGTTATCTTTCCCCTACAACAATTGTGTAACGTGAACAGTAGTGTGTAGTGTACTGGTGGTTATTTTACTTGACTGCTAAGAAAGCATAACATCTTATTAGAAAGCAATCAGAGGACCGACGGCTTTAGGTCCCCTCCGAGAGACCTGGCAATGAGGATTAATGCCTTACCAAAGGGCACTAGTGCATCGCCTTGGTTTCGAACCCGGGTCGCCGGATTACGAGAGCACTGCTCTACCAACTGAGCTATCGCGCCTTCTCATCGCCTTATCTATAATCATCGATTGCTCCTAAAATGTATTTTTTTGAATATATATTTTACTTCTATCTTCTCAAATTATCACATTTTAGAGAAATGCATGAAGTGCAAGAAACTAAAGGTATTATCCATGGCATTATGTGGAGAAAGAAAGCTTGTCTAAGTAGTATAGCTTGGCGTTGGGGAGGCAAGAGAGGTATGACGTAATCCAAACATGTCTTTTCTGGGATATACACAAGGGTATTGAAACTGACATTGAGTTGTCCTTGTCATGCCTGTGTTGGCATTCTCTCTCGTTTTCCGGCATCCCACAATGCGTCAGTGCTCCATCTCATAAATTCCATTAATATTGACTCATGTACAATTCATTTGTTGTAGAAGTTAACATGCTGAATCATGTTTTTAAACCAAATTACATCCCGGCGAATTACATTAAATGCTTTGATATTCTTCCACTTGACTCTTTTCTCTCGAATCTCATTAATTAAGTTTGTTTTGTACTAAACACCCTTTGTTTTCCCGCGCCATTTCGCGAAACAATCGATACCGCGTTCATCGCTCCTTCTGCATGACTTCACAATCTACTGCACCGAACGGTATCACGTGACCCGGATTCAAATCGATGTCTAATAATGTATACGCATCATCGTCATCGGGAATTATTTATCTCCCAAACGACTGATCTCATAAAATGTCACAATGTCAGAAGCGTCGGTCTTTCCCCCAGGACATCAATAATAGATGGGTGATGAAAGCTTAGTGCATGTCATTGGAAGATACAGGGGCGTAGCTCCTGAGTTACAAGGGCACTGCCCCCACCCTCCCCAAACAAATAACACTGACCAAATAACGAGGAAAAATTAAAGAATAGAGTAAATGTAAAAGAGAGTACATGAAAAGGCAATGTGAATGATACGGCCCATCTTTAGTATACATTTCCTTCTCCAGTATCACTGGTTCTGGATGTTCTAAATGCATGAGTTGGTTGTGTGCACAAACCTCACCCCCCCCCCATTTTTTTAAAAGTTTTTGATGAATCTTAGCGAGACATACGCAGAAAATGGATGCAAGATATCCATTACCCCATCCTCGCCCCCAATTATTCTTTTAAAACCGCGCCTGCCCCTCTCCCCCTCTCCCCTCCCTCACTCTCTTTCTCTCTCCCTCTCTTATGCCATGCACCTATATATCGGCGCCCTCCCCTCGACACCTGTGCCCCCCCCCCCCCCTCAAAAAAGAAAAAGACTGAACCTTCGCTCCGCCACTTGGTAGAGAAAATGGAGAGGAAATGCTCCGAGAAGCATTTACTTCATGACATTGAGATGATGATGATGATCATGCCCGAGTGAATAACTGCTAGATTGAACGCCGATAGATCGTTACGTTAAAGTGAAGAGAACATTCAATGAGAAGTCACCAAGAGTTCACCTATGATGCCTGTTCTCAATTGGAATGGAAATGAGTGGATGTTGAGATGATTTTAAAACACATTTGATAGAAAATAGGGGAGTAATAGGCCTATTAAGACTATTAATACTATACAATCGCAATATCCCGTGAATATCCCATAATTCTTACTATTATTAGCATTTAGCATGCTCAACATATTGTGTTTATTTTCATCAAACAATAATTGTTACAACCTAATCCGCAATTCTGGAAGACTTTTTAGTCCGTCCGTCCGACCCCCCCCCCCCCCCCCCGCCCCCGCCCAGTCGATTTGTCGTAAGAATTTGACTTTTGCAGAGATGAACGATTTGTAGACCATTTTGAGGTTAGCAGAAAGTTAGGAAAGGGAGAAATCTGGCACCATAAAGCACCATCACCAGCGTACGCGCTTCTGTACAGAATGTACAGAATGAGAGATGTCGTAGTTATAAATTGTTCGAAATAACAATTCTAATATCAATCGCAATTGTCCACAAATGGGAACTATGGTTGCCTTTTAAAACGATTGCTGCAACGGAAGAAGCAAGAAATAGACTGAAGTAAAGTACAAGACATACTTTGAAACTGTTTTAAAAGGTCACGCGGTGCTGAAGGTCATTCCGAGGCAAAGGCGAAGATTGTCAACATCGGAAATGAATCAATTTAAACGAATGAAAATGACTTTCAAAGAATGGCGCCCCGAAGCTAGGTGTTGTTATACAAGCCTCTAACAAGGCTCTTCGACTACTCTGTCTTCTATTAACTCCACCAGCCTCGCGGCGGAGTGTCAACCGTGATAAACAGGTCAATTGAGACAAGTTGCGATATCAGACATGTAAGCTTCTGTGCAGAGGTGGCATCGATATTGGGGGGGGGGGGGGGGGGGGGTTGTAGCATAGCCCAGGTATTTGAGTGAGATGGGGGAGGGGGCACAAGGAAACTATTCTATTAACCCTATCAGTCTTGCAGGAGAGTCTCAACCATGCCAATCGTGATAAACAAGCCGATTCAGACAAGGCCCTCATCTTCAAAATTTGGTAGACCTAGCTTCTTCGCAAAGATGGCGTTCGTCGGGAAGGGAGAGGGGGTCAGGGGCGTAACTAGTTTGATTTTTTTTTTGGGGGGTAGGGGAGGGAAAGAGGGGCATGTTTTGCTGTCTTCGATTAACTATACCAAGTTTTGAGTCGGACATCGTCAAGCGTGATAAACTGGATAACTGAGACACCTCCACAAGTTGCGCCATGAGATGGTGTAGCCTGTAGGTATGGAAAGGCGGCTTGTGAGGGGTAAAACAGAGGTGGGGGGGGGGGGTGTAGAGGCGTAGACCATAATTCATAGTAGAAGGTTGGAGATAGGTGAACTGGTTTTCTGAAAGGACTAGTTTTGTGGTGCTTTATACGCTTATTCATCATTTCTGCGATGGAGCGTAGCAGCAGCCGAGGGGAAAAAATTGTTTGAAATATTGAGTATATAACTTGGCATTCTATCAGATGATCTTTAAATTTTTTCCTGAAAATATTAGAAAACTTGGGTGCTTGCTCCCTCAGAACCGGTGTCAGACAGGTATGGGAGAGAGAGAGAGAGAGAGAGAGAGAGAGAGAGAGGGGTGGATGGGGGAGGGGGAGACAGGGAGGGAGGGAGAGAGCGCGTAAAGAGGTGCTAATAATAGCGTGGATTACAGTAGGGGATTGATGTTTCTACAAGGCTAAATTCAAGATATGTGATCATTGACAAGGGATTAGTATTCATTGCATCTCAAACAAACATCTAGACTTTGGCAAGTCTTACTCCCGACAAATCTTGAATACAGCGTGGGATAGATAATGCATACACCGGTAGGCCTAGGCAGACAGAGAGTAAATAGAAAGACAGAGAAACGGTGAAAAAACAGAGGAGGGAGTGAGATGGTGACACCCCCACTCACAGACAATATACATACGGTAGAGAGAGAGAGAGGGGGGGGAGGGACAGACAGACAGACAGAGATGGAGAGAGAGAGAGAGAGAGAGAGAGGGGGAGGGAGGGGGAGGGGGTGGCGGTGATAGGCAGACAGACATAGTAACATACATACAGAAATCTAGAGGCAGAGGAAGACTGAGAAAGAAAGGAGTGAGCGAGTGCACGACAAACAGATAGAAACAGAAGGGGGAAAAAATTAACAAATTAACAAAGACCCTTATCAAAAGATAATACTTTTATATAGGTCTCCGTGCAGGCAGAGCCATGCGTTTTAATCGGAGAGAAGAGAAGAAACAATGTCAGAAAACCTGAGAAAATTCATAACGCGAACCATTTGATATCTGGCCAGAATCTCTAAGAACCAGCGTTCTATTCATCATATAGGTGGGAATGGGGGTAATACCCTTTAAGATTTGGCTCTATACCAACATACCTGCCAGCAACATGAGTAATGATGTCGAAATAGGTCAGTAGCATAATGTAGCTTTACAGCGGCAACAAATACTCGTACAAAAATAACAGAATTACAACAAACGGATACAAGACGTTAAGCAGGGCTCCCACTTAGCCGAGTTGGAGCCTCGAATTGTGGCGAGCTGGCGCGATCTTATGGCAAGCAGTTTTATCATTACAACATAATTCATGATATCAAGAATTCAATTCTTGTTATCACAAAATCGAATTCCTGATATCACGAAATCGAATTCTTGATATAAAAAATTACCATTGCTTTTCAATTAATAATAAAACGGCTTGCCATAAGATCGCGCCAGCTCGCCACAACTCAAGGTTCCAACTCGGCTAAGTAGGAGCCCTGCTTTACACGAGTTTCACGTATGTCCCTATTTTCGGTATGTTTAGACATCCCCTACCAACCCTTTCCTTTACAAATAAGAACATGATTCAGCTGGAGGCTGATGTCAAGAAATTACTGTAATATTTTAACCAGATGCCTTTTTTAAACCATGTTCTTCACAATTTCTCAGATTACTCACTTTAATAAATCTGAGATACACGGCCCTACGTGTTATCAGTGTCTGTGATACGGTGTAATATTGAAGCCCTAAACAAATTGCGCTTCAAAATGATCAAGACGTGCCTCTAAAAAGGGAGGAAAAAAATAAATCTTTGAGTGACCGGTTTTACCATACTCATTTTCCCCAATAGACTGTAGTGTTATGAAAACCACCAGGAAAACGCAAAATTTGATTTCGATTTGCAATCATAAATATATCTTGATAATCGGACAGGCGATCGGCTTGTAAAAGTCATGGGGTTCTATAATTATCATTGCAGCATGAGCTAAATCCAGAATTTTATTTCAGAATCTGAGACAAAGTTACCCAATTCCTTTGAATAGTTTAGCTAACCACAGCCACAGATCGGCCTCTTCCCGCATTTTGCAGTAAATAAAGTAAATTTTATTTCGTTTACTCCACGATTTAATTACCCATCACCATGCCAAAAAATGGTGTCGTTTGAATAAAGGGCTTGTTACACAATGTTTGATTGTTTATTGAGAAGAAAATTAAAAAGAAATTCGGAAAACAACTTTAGTATTCCTGGAAGTGAATGTGAATCACGTTTTGGACGTCAAATCACACATAGGTCTATCAGGATATGAAATCGATAAGTAAAATATCTAATTTAGACAAGCGTACATGATGCTGGGTGTAGGATATGGATGACGTCATGCTAGTGCTCGTCATCTTAGGTCAACTATATTTATACGCCCCTTCTTATGATCTCGCCGTTTGCCCCACCCGCGATCCGTCCCCTCCATCTAGCCCCTCAACCGTGAGAACATTTACAGTGCTTAACGCTTAGGTTGTCAAAGTCAAGTCCACGGCCTTAAGTTGTCCGTAAATACCCAAACCCTTGAGCGGATTAAGAAACAATAACACACCTGAAGGGACCCCGATGCTAAATTTGAAAGGGGAAGGGGAAAGGGCATTTAGTGACAGTTCAACATTACAACAAGAAAAAAACGATTGGGAAGGGGGGGGGGGCCTTATATAGGTGTCCCCCGATTGTGATGAATACATATTTAATTTCAAGATTGTAGGTACATGTATTTCAAGAGGTTTAGACAGCCTATGGGCGAATTTCTCTTTTTTTTTTTTTAAATTGTTGATGTTTTATTGAGCCTTTATCTTTCAAATGAAAGATCGCATATTATCAACATAAATTATGTTGTTAAATGCCATAAAAAGCATTTTTAAGAGAAGGCAACCAGCCAACCAGTACGATTTAGTCGTATTTCGTACGATTTTTAGAAGCAAAGACGACAGTACGATTTTCCTCAATAAAATACGATTTTTTTGTGTGTGTGTGTGTGTGTGTGGAGTGTGTGAGTGCCATTTTCAATGGTAAAATGCCCATTCTGTCCTGTAAAGTATCCTACAAGCGTCTCACATCGGCAATTTGGGGATGTTCATTGGTTCATTGAACACACCAGTCTTGACGAAATCATGCATATTCAACCAATGATCCATAAACAAAAATCTTCCTGTATGTAAAAATTGTAAGAGGCATTGATTCACGTAACAGTCCATGTTTTTTTATTTTAAGAAAACAACTTTTGGCAGTAAAATACAACTTTTGGGATTAAAGAATACAGTTTTTGAACTCCAGAGGTTGGCAGGTCTGCTTATTGCTTGCAGATCACTTTGTTCGTATAAATCCGCTTTTCAGTTTTGAACTTCGACATTTCTTGTCATGTGTATTTAAATGATTGTCTAACCCTCTAGTTGAGCAGTAATTTGCACCCTTTCCCTGTCCATCACCGTCCGCGTGTATAAAGACTGTCGTAGGTAGGCAGAGGACGGGGCCCCCGTTCGAATGATGAAGAAAAGGGGCATTAAAACCGAGAAAAAGATAAAGATAAAGAAGGTAAAGGGACAGGAAAAGAAGACGACGGATCCACCTCCTTCACCTTGCCCCTAATCGATAAACTCACGTTTAACTTCATGAAGTAAGACCGATGCCCCCCACCCCACCCTTTAACAAAAATGATGATAGTGTTGAACCTACGCTACGCCATCTCGATCGACAAAAGTGCTCCGAAATGTACATATAACGCGATATAATATTATGATGGTGGTTAGTCGTTTGTAATGTGAGCTTTTCGTGTTGGCAAAGAAATGTCAGTGTGAAATTCTGCATGATTGTATCTGTTTTGCTGTACATATTTTTTCATTCTTTATATTGTATAGAACCATGTGGAAGGGGAAAAACATAGCGCTCTGTCCGCTGGTCGTCAGGGAATCATACACAATCATCTTGACTAAGATACAAGATCTCACCAACGAGACCGACACCAACGTCCGATCAAAATAATACAACACGTCTGTTTGGAGCCAGAATGACATTACTTCACAGAGTTAACGCCCTTCTGGCTCTCAACAGACTAAACTGAATGACCAATAAGTCGTCAGTAACCATGGAAACGATCCGCCTCGCGTAGGTGCGACAGTGCCACTGGGGTATAGTCCCTAACATTATGTCCTCGTAAGTCGGTCATCAGGGGTCATAACCAGTTCCAACTCAAACATTTGTCTGCAAGTAATGTTTGAGCCGCCGGCCTCCGACATCAAAGTGAGCATTTTTTGTGAAACCCTCCGCCCCCACCCCCTTCCGCTCCTCAAGTCTTACATGAGCATAACCTTTGCATTCTTAAACCGACACAGGACGGAGTTTAAAGATAAAGTTGATTTCTGGTCATGCGATTGTATTGTCAAAAAAACGTTGTGGAATCGAGCATCTAGAAAGGTTGATCATCTAGCATATAAGTATTGGTGTGTACTGCAAGGTTCTGGAATCATCAAAATTAAAAGAAATTTGGCCCAGTCTCGGTAAAGTTACAAGCACTGTACACAGAGGGATGTATATGGGACTACATGAACATGTGGCATAAAAATCCATCCCGATTTTTATGCTATTACATGCCATATTTATAGTATTAAGGTATTTGAAGAGCCATGCTTTTCAGGGAACATTTTGTATCTGATGTTCTTCCACACTTGCATAATAAAAATGATAATGCTCACAAATTAATTTTCACCTCTTCCCAGAACTCAACCTTCTCTTAAAATCGACACATAACGGAGTTTAAGTGGTCCAAACATTGGCCCCCTGTCCGTTGGTCGTCAGAGAGTCGTTCATAATCAACTTGACTTCTTTCATCTTTCACCCATTCAACAAACCTGTCTCCAATTTCGGAAATCATTCACTATTTTTTCTCCCGAGAACTATGCGTTTTGAGGTATTTGTCTTTGACAGAAGAATTCCAACGAGCGTCCATTTCCGAAAGTTTTGTTTGAAAGACTGGAGACAAATAATGATGTTTGTTTTGCTTGTTTGTTTTTGGTTGTTTATTCGTTTGTTTTTCAAATAAACCCAGTTCAGTTCTATTGATGAAACTAAACCATACTACAGCGGAATCTTATGAAACAATTTCCAATCATTTAATAGTGAATGATAACTTCATAAAGAAATAAGAGACGGGTGAAAAAGAACAAAACAAAAGAATGAAGAAGGAGAACACGAAACTAAATGAGTTGTTTAGGTGTCATAAATATTATGACTACACTCTGGATATTAGTCATATTCATGAAGTGTATATCACCCATGGGATGACTATATACAGGGAAGAAGAAGAAGAAGAAGAAGAAGAAGAAGAAGAAGAAGAAGAAGAAGAAGAAGAAGAAGAAGAAGAAGAAGAAGAAGAAGAAGAAGAAGAAGAAGAAAAGAAGAAGAAGAAGAACAAGAAAAAGAAGAGAAGAAGAGGGGAAGTTACATACTCATTTGATCTACCGTACAATCAAATGACCGCTATAACATATTTCAACGTCTTCTTCAAGTGATATCGCCTAAAAAATCAAAGTCTTGACACATTTCTTGTTTTGGAATTAACAATCCGGAAAAGCATTATTCAAACACCGTCATAAATTCCGGTTTTAGATTACCTGGATATCCGGAATATGTACCTAACTTCCCGTGTTATGAGCTATTCAAAGTAATCATTAAAACACATTTGAAACAATATAAATTTCTGAAGTAGTTCTGGGGCTTTCGACAGGTACTTATGAAAAGAAGGTTGAAGAAGTAAAAGATCTACATTCAATTCGGTTGGAATATAAGGGCAGAATAGTTTACAGCTCTTTTCATTTCATCCATATCACATTCATCCCTTTAAATCAAATTCGCGAAGGGACACAAACGATATACTCTAATAACATGGTAATGCATTTGAACTATTATCAGAAGAGAAATATTTGCGACTTTGTACCCGTCTTCGTTGCTATGGTAATTGAAGATTCGGCCATTCTGTCGGTACAAGTAGCTTGCGAAATTAAAGAGGGATTTATGGAAATATTTGACATGGCTTTGCTTCAATTGTCACATGGCTTGAAGTAGGCAGGTCGATTGACAAGGTCCCTTCGACTCCCTAGATAATTCCGAAGATGACAATCAGCTATTTCAGGACTTGAATTTCCAAAAATACAAAAAAGGGGGCATGTCAAAGAAAAACGGACAACCCTCCAATAGAAGGGATCTCAAATTAACCAACCGGTTCATTTTCTTGTCACGGAACCCCGTATGCTTGTAATTTAAAGGGTTGATTCGGGGGTCCCGGGATTCCGGTGGGAGTTCGAGAGCGTGCAAAAGATGGAGGCGGATTATCAGGGGCTTTGAGAGTTTCTGGAGTTTCCTCAAGGAGGAGGAGGAATGATGTCCACAATGGATTTGGCTCAACATATTCATATCCTTGATGGAAAGATAAGGGCTAATGTTGTAAGATGAAAGGCGAAGTTGCGTGACAAAACTGGTGCAGGAAGGCTGTTGGATCGGAAACAAGAGAATGGCCGAAAGGGGTTGTGGAGATGGATTTGAGGAGACTCATTCCAGATGAAACATACCTGTTAATTGATGGATAGAGCTGGGATTGAGACACAGGCGTATTTGAAGGGGGCAAGGGGCAGTTTGCCACCCCCTCCCCCACCCCATGATCAATTTTCAACCAAGATTATGGTAACTTAATTGTCAGGTAACGGATAAGATAGCAAAATGTCGAGAGGTACATAGTCATAAAACTGATGTTAAGACCTTATAAAATAGAGAATTTTTTCCAAAAGGTTGTGCCCCAGTCTCCCTGACGCCATTGTCTAGGTACGCCATTGGATTGTGGAATAGATGGTGGGATACATTTATTAATATACACAAATAGGAAATGATGGAAGCGTGATAACGATAATGAATGATGGAGATGTGCGAAAGAATATAATGAGCTTGATTTGAAAGTCAAAGATTTTTTAAAGACATTGTTGAATAATGTCAATTACTAAATAGACTAATTCAGATGATGAAATAAAAGGAGTTATGAAATGTATATGTGTCAATGGTTCTTGTACATGTTCTACATGTATAACCATGCACACACAAAAAAAGTATAGTTATCGGACAGATAGATAGAAAGGTGGTGTCTAAATCATGGAACCTGGAGATGTATAGAGAGAGAGAGAGAAAGAGAAAGGGAGAGAGAAGAACAAAGAGAGAGATAGTGATAGAGAGAGAGGGGAATAGAAAGAGAGACAGAGAGAGAGACAGAGAGAGAGACGGACAGACAGACGGAGACAGACAGACAGGATGGGGTATTTGGATAACATATTTTTCATTATAATTTGAAATACAGGTGGGACTTTCCCTTGAGGGGAAGAGGTATGTGCATCATTCGGAGACAGTGGCATATCGTGTATGGTTCAGGCATTGAGCTAGGGGTGCAGTCATCACCGGGGAGGGGGGAGAGGGAGAGGGGTGGGAGGGGGAGGAGGAATAATGTCACCACATAATTATTGGGAAGATGAGGGAGGTGGGAAGTAAGAGGAACCATCGACTTCCATTCACCTTTCCTTTCCTCCCCCCTCTCTCTCTCTCTCTCTTTGCCAAGTGATTGTGGGGGAGGGGTAGGTGCCCCCCTCCCCACTGAGCCCTCTCATGCTGCCATAGAGTGTTAAGCTCTGAGAATGATCCCGTATCGATATGAGAAGAGGTTAATCCCAACCTGACATTCAACATCAATGTAAAGCTGCCATTCTTTTATAAGAGTCATGTAACCATAGTAACCACCACCCGCACACAATGTATGCATCCGCCATGTTGTTGCTTGCGTCCCTCATGTTCCGGACTGCATGTAACTGGTATTAATGTTATATGTTCTCTGACGTGTTTGTTGTTGAGAGGAGTGATGAGGTTTTATGCGATTCCGAAATCAAATATGGGGGTGGCGCACCCCTCTGCAATTTAAAGAAGACGCGTCCACCCGGGTTTTTTTTTCTTTCTTCAAATTATATCTTATTTGGTACTCAAAATAATAATACAGAGTTGTGACATGATTAATAAAATGAGCATTCTATGGCATATTGTAACATTTAACAAAGGAAATCGATATTTAATTTTCAGGGGATTTCATCTTGGTTTCAATAAAAGCAGGAAATGAGAGAAACACAATGGCGAAAGTTTGAGCAATTTCCGATTAAAAATGGGGAATTTATTAACTATTTAAGTTGTCATCAGTGAATTTGGCAACATTCATTTTCTCAGTTGTTGCTGACGGCATACTTTTGTTTCATACAGGAGTTGTAGAAAAAAAAAACATTTGCAAAAAATTATATTTAGGGAGAATGTATGATTAATAATTTTCTTAGGGGAAAATACAGATTTTTGCAAGTCTGTAGTACAGGGTTAATGGGGGTGGCCAGGGGGAGAGACCTCGCGAAAGACGCCACAGCGTTCCAATTTGTGTTTGAAGATCTTACCTTAAAAAAATCATAGCTTTCTTAGTTTTCAAGCGTTTTGTGCTCAAACTTCACTGACCCGTTTCTCTCATGTTCTGCTTGTATTAAAACCAACTTAATTTCAGGGTCCCCCTGGTAAGAAAATGTTGTGACATATACCATTAACACTAAATGATCCATTTCTCAAATGATGCTGTAATGATTTTTCTTGATCAGAAACGAAAAATGAGGGTTAGAAAGAAGTATAATTGATGTGCTCCGGCCGCGTAGTTGAAGTATAGACAAGGGGAACATGTCCCACACATTTTCGTTGTAACTAAGGGCCCACACGAAAGCTAAGACTGAACATCTGTGAAAAAAAGAAGATGATATTTTAGCAGTATAACAGTCTGGTCTATAAGCTTTGTAATGCAATAGCATATCGAGTTTCAATTTTCAGAGTAAATTTTGTTTGTTTAGCGGTTCTCTCTCTCTCTCTCTCTCTCTCTCTCTATGTCGCTCCCCCATCTCTCACCCCCCCCCCCTCTCTCTCTCTCTCTCTCTTTCTCTCTCAGTTAACAAAATGCTCCGTGGAATGAAGCTACACTGCAATTTTTGGCACCCCCCCCCCCTCCGACATTTCCTCTGTTTGTTGGGATTCTCATGTCAGGTGCAGATACTTCGGTGCCCCCATGATCGCTTTCCACCCCCCCCCCCCCCATCATAGCCTGCAAACCTGCTACGCCACTGAAAGCCATGAAAATGTTCTTGCCGCTTCTTGTAATTCAAGAAGTCCATCTCTCGTCTCCCTTCCTATAATGTTCCGTTTTGTCTCTGTTTGTCTTTCCTTTCCTTATGTTCTTGTCACCTCACGTCATATTTTTGATCGGGAATGTGATCCTAGAACCCAACACACCGTGAAGCCAACCCACATTCATGACTGACACTGTTATGACTATGTGTTCTGGGGGGTGTTTCACAAAGATCCTAATTCAAACTTAACTCTAAGTTGGACTTAAAAACTATGGAGAGCCATTTGTAGCCTTAAAATAAAGTATATTCAAAAGCGAAAATTTAAGTATTTTAGACTTTTTATAAATTCCACGTCAAGAACAGGAAATCTCCTTGATAATAGAAATATGAATGATTTGAATCAACATTCCTTATAAAATAACTTTTACAAAATATTTCCATAGATGCTAATGGCTTTCCATAATTTTTAAGTCCAATTTAGAGTTAAGTTCGACTTAGAATCTTTGTGAAACGCCCCAGATGTTTGCTGTGTATCCGCCATGTTGCCAAGAAGTCAGGGTCCCACACTGCGAAAGATTGACTCCCGCTCCACACGATTGCGTCAGTGCTTGCGCTATTAAATCATGAGTTAATTGAGTGTGTAAAGGCAAACGGATCATAGGCCAGTAATTCAACACAAAGTTTGAACAGGTCATTTTGCATTTATTTGATTGCGATTTACTTTGACCTATCGTTGCAAGTCAAAGATTGCGCAAGTCCCTGACCCACTCCTCCGTCAGCACAGTGACGTCGTCTTCCTTCATCACAATGACGCCTCTTTTGCTCTTGTCACATCACCTCCTGTTTTGGATCGGGTATGTGATCGTATATAGAAACTAAAACATATCATGAGGAGAACTCACATTCAAAAGTGACATTCAGGAAATCTTGCTACTCCCATGCACTGGTGGCCATGCATTTGGTTCTAGAGAGGGGGCAATCGGGATTCTCTCTAAATTTGTGTCTATCTATGACTGTTTTCCGTTGCTTGTAGTATATTCTCCATGTTGTCATGATGTTTAGTATGTTTTCAGGGTCCATCGGTCTGCATGAATGACTAGAGGCATCCGCCTTGGGGTCTACCAATATGACCAACGTCCCTTTTTGTTCTTAAACTGTTTATTCATAATCTCTGTCACTTTGTTTATAGGTGTTGAGTCTATTACTGTAAACAAGTGAATGAGTTACGAAAGTCGTGGGTTCGAGTCCTAGCATGGCAATAGTGTTCTTTAGCAAATTGGACACTCTCGAACATTGCGTAAGAGGTGGGTACCTGCAAGGAACTTATCCTTAAAATGCATTAAACAGGTTAAAGCCCCACTGCACTACTTATACCTACTTGCCCCCTCTATATAGCAAACAATGCCTAAGCGATGGACATTGGTCCCCATGGTCCCCTTTTTCTTATGTTAATTGAGTGCTTATTTAATGAGATAGCCACCTGCCACTGACCATACAGGGAGGTCTAATCCCTCCTGGCCAAACTAGATAGGCTTTAAAAGGTTGTGCGACCTAACGCTGGCCAGGGGGAATACGTTTCAAAGCGCTTTGGATTCATAAAGAATATATTATCATAACGTACAAAAACAGAGTATCATCATTACCATTATTATTTCTCTTTTTCTACATTCTAAATCACTAAATCACAATTGTGTAGTCAATTAACATACATTTATATTCCTTAAAATGCACTTGTGCGCTGATGGCAGAGCTAGCAAAATGGATACAGAGCGATTGTTTCTGAACTGAACTGTTTCTGGAGATTTCTTTTTGGTCATGTATCATTTCTCTCTATCGAATCCACAGTCTCTAAGACGTTTCAAATATTATTCTTTCAAATTCAAACAAACAAGACAAACTCCATTGAATCAACAGAACCCACGTTATACCTCATATGTATCAAATCAGCCATCATGAAATGTCATCAACATCATATATTTTTCTTAATCTTCTGCTGGGGACTTTGATGTGCTCAACCACCCACTTTGAACCTCCCTCATGCATTCCGGGATAGTTATGAATGAAAATATTGAAATAGATATTCTAACAGCGCGGTAGCTAGATGAAAATTGGGAAGGATAAGTTGTCATTTTAGAGTAATTTGAGAAAATGAAGAGCATTTTGATGTTGATTTGAAGGCGTATTTACATAATCCGATACTTTCTATCCGAAAAGTTTGTCATCCGAACCGTGTTTGAGAGTTGCTGGCCTCTGTTAGTACTTTTCGTTTGCTTTTAGTAGATCAGACTGGTAAGTTCTTGGTTCTTGATGATGATGGTGATGATGATGATGATGATGATGATGATGATGATGATGGGGACGATGATGATGATGATGATGTTGATGACGATGATAATGATGATGATGATGTTGATGATGATGATGATGATGACGATGGTGATGATTTTGGTGATGGTGGTGATGACAATGTCTTATTATATAATATAGTATCATTAAAATGGTGCTTGACCATAAAACATAATCAAATGTGGTCGAAATTATTTTATTTCGATTGGCATTGAATCATCCCCCTCACACTTCATAATGCATATTGAAAAGGATGCGTCATTTCAACTGCGTCATTACTTACGCTAATCAAGTCTATGTAGGAAATCGTTGCATGCGCCAGTTTAGTGCAATCCAGTTTGCAAAATTATCTTGGCAAGTTTGATAGATATCTTCCCACTCGGCGCGACAAAGAACGCACCTGTCACTGACACAACCCTGCGTCAGGCAATTGACGCATCATGTAAATGTACAACGGGTATTATTGTCGTTTTACGTGTCATTATATCTGTTGGAATATTAACAAGGAACTAAAACCATATCTATCATTTAATACCATTAAATACAATTTCTGTCATTTGATACTAATAAATAACTTCAGTAATCATTTAGGACAATACAAGCAGTGTCCCACAAAAACGAACGTCAGAGACACTTTCATGAATGAACATCCAGTATTTTTCACAAGTCCTAAGCCCCTTTTTGTTATTCACATCGTACCTATGCCCCACCTGTTCAAAACCCAAAGGAACTAACGTGCACGTGATATTGCCGTTTACTTTGTGATCAATGGCGTCGCGACAGGGGGCATGGGGATAGGGGGCGCCCCAATCGAATGGCGAGAATGAAATAAAAAAGAAAAAGAAAAAGGAGTATAGAGAGGAAGAGAGGAAGGGGAAAGAGATGTGGAAGGAAACCTGCCCCAAAACGAATGGCGGAAATATAAGAAAAAGAGGAGAAAATAGAGAGGCAAATAGAGACAGGGGAAAGGGAACGTGAAAAAAGCTCCCCCTCCCACACATACACACACACACACACACACACACCACATGCACACACACAGCCCCTGATAGCTGGCCTTGTTAATTCGCATTCACTACATATAATACATCAGCTAGGCACCACTCTTGCAAGAAAAGTGCCCCTTTTATTGGCTAGAGCCTGGCTATGCCTCTGTTTGTGATAGATCCTCTGTACTGCATTTTCTTTCTTGTGTCTTAGTGGAGTAAAAAATGCATTACCTGCGCGAACTGGTAATCAAATTACCGGCAGAATGGAACCGCTCGAACAGGGATTTCGAGGGGTGGGCTCAAGGGTTAAAACATGGCTCCATGTAACATAAAAGAACTGTTTGAGAGAGAGAAACATTTGCGGTTCATCTCAGCTACAATTACATTTGATTTGAAGACAGAGTGGCCGCATGAATGCTCTAGTTTGGGGACTTTCGAGAAAATAATGGGGGAATGTATGAAATAGTTGGCTGAAATCAAATTCATGTGGAATTGGCGAGTCCCACGCGACGCTGCCGGGCGATGCTGAAAGGCATTGTGTTGTCTGCGAAGCGCGTCTCGAGAGACAAGCAAAAATGCGTTTCTTCACTTTCTTTGTTTTTCTTTTATTTCCCGTTTAAAATGGAAATTGTAAAGGAAGGGAAAGTGTATGAAGCTAGGGACTACAGGTACACTGTGACAGAAAACAAGTGAAAGAGTTTACTATAGTTTTTAGGCTGGAAAAAAGGGGGAGATTACATACCAAGCAGTGAAACAGTAGAAGCTTATGAGTTATGAGGGAGTATGTATTTGTTTTGAAATAGGTAGCCTTAATTGTATTCATATAAACAACATGTAAAATATGTAACCTACGGAAATAACATGTGTTTTGAAATAGAAAATAGAAGTTCAGATGGACAGAAGTAAGAAACGGAAGAGCGAGAGGAGGATAAAATGGGAAAGAGAGATTAAAGTCAATTCAAATAATTTGATCCCAATAACTCAATCGAAACATCAGAACAAAATGCCTATATACAATGAATATAAAAATGACATTTACAATTATCATAGAATTGGTAAGTTATTTGCAATTATTGAATTTGTTAATGTCGATGGTAATTCAAAGCATTTTAGGATTCAAAATACATAAGCATATACTAAATTAAGTAGAATTAAGTGGAAAAGAGAAATCAGCTTTTAAATATTAGCTTATTAGCTTATGTCTGTGTTGATTACGCAAATAAGGAAAAAAAAATGAAGGAATAAAGGAAGAAAGAAAGAAAAATACTCAGATGGGGAGGGGAGGAGGGAATAAGAGAGAAGGTTGGATAGCGGGAGAAGGTAGAAAATAGATTGATAGGGAAAGAAATCCCACTTAATTATCATGTTATGATCCCATGATAATATATTTAAAAACGTAGGTAAACCACACTGAGACTACAAGCTGAAAAACTATCCCCTCAGAGCAACTGCCCTGGACATCTATCCACGGACAACTGCCCCCGGACAATATTAACCCACACGTTCAAAGGGATACAATTTGGGAGTCATTTTCCGAAAGGGCAATTGTCGTGGAGGAGGTGGGGGGGGGGTAATTTTCCTAGGGTATAGGCTATAGTCCCGGTATAAAAATGACTGTCCCTTTGTATTCTTGCCTGATATTATTGTGCATGCTATATCATATGTAATCTTGGTACAAGGCCTATATTTGCTACGGAATTCGAGACCTTTCAATTCGACCTCAGAACAATTCGACCTTTCACCCACAATAGTCATGTGTTTCGTCATTTGCGACAGAGCTCATTAATACCGACGTGCAAATTAAAGGATTGATAACAAGAGATGCGTGTGTGTGGGGCTTATCAACACCAAGAATTGTGTCAATTGGTAAAGGGAAAGAGTTAGGGAGATAAGTATGTAGGCCAAGTTCAAAATGTGTGAGGGCGTTGGCTAATGCTATTACATGTGTTCTTTCTACATCGATTACCATTTGTGTTTGAAGGTGAAGGATTTAACCCTCACCGTTACACATGTTACAGATGGGATCCGGGATGAGGGGAAGAAGGGGGAGCAAGTGGGGCGGGGCGGTTGACGAAATGTTTGAAAATTTCGAAAGCGTATGATTCCGGTATTTTTCTAGAACGAAATTACTTATCACTGTCTCTGTCTCTCTTTGCATCTCCCTGTCTCTGTCTCTCTTCCTTTCCTTTCTCTGTCTGTCTCTGTCTCCCACCTCTTTCTCTCTCTCTCTACCTCTCACTCTCTCTCTGTCTCTCTCTCTGTCTGTCTGTCTCTCTCTCTGTGTATCTACCCACCTCCCCTCTCTCTCTCTCTCTCTCTCTCTCTCTCTCCCTCTCTCTCTCTACCTTCACTCTCTCAAAGGAGAGGGATTGGTTTCCCCTAAGTGTATCCATCTATGCATCATTGAAATCATTGAATCAAGTAATCTAATGATTCGCAAGGCTTTTCCATCTCTTGGTGTAAACGCGTTCTTATCCTCTCTGCTGCAGACCCCCCCCCCCCCCCCCCACCCTACCCCCATATGATGTAAACGCCTGATGCACATCTGATCATATCTTATAAGCTTCGTTTTGCATGCCGATTTAGGGGGCTCTTCACCCCCTCCCCCTCCCCTCTTTCTCGCCTACTCCGCCACAAAATAACCATTACGTAAACAAGTACCAAGCTATATATCTCATCGCGAAGACAAAGGGTTAAGGCATCAGTTTGTTAGCAGGGGCACATTGAGTGACAAACTCGATGGTGGTATGCGATGAACAATTGTAAACAGACAACAGGAATTTGATTATCAAACTAATGGAGTCACTGCACTAAGGGTCGTTGCTGACGGGGGCGTGTGTTGGGTGGAAGTGCCCCCATCTCAATTAATTCGTTTTGTTTCAAGGAGATGTGGGATATCCTGCGTTTTCTTTTAAAGGTCAATACACTTTCGGTTTTAAACACTTTGGTTGTAAAGAATAATGGATCAGTGTCATTTTATCTCTGTCAATATCGGAGGAGAAAGAAAACACGTGTGTGTATCGCAGTTATTTTCATCAGATATATTATCATTGTACTATAACTTTGTATATAATGCATGTTTTAAAAGCAAAATGATCTTGATATTAACCCCCTCCACCAATAATCTAACATATATTAATAATGAACAATTGCACAATGATTTCAAGGTCGACTCGAACACTTCAACCTTTCTATAATAAGTTACTTGAGTAGCTGTATATATACTTCCAAGCATCTAAACGAAGTCTAGGGACGCAGTGAACCCACTTACAAATAATACCCCCCCCCCCCACAACACTCCAACCTCCCTCCCCCAATAGAGAGGAATACCAACCACCCCTTCCCCTTTATTTTCATTTTTGGCATTAGGACAATCGTCTATTCGGAACTGAAAGTGAAATTGCTTTTTTAAATGCAAGTGAATGAATTTGTAATCGCCTTCTGTAATACATTGGGATAAGGGGGCACTGCTAATCTCCCCCCCTTACATTTACGTC